>OZ019980.1:29027452-29052452 GCA_963970395.1 Ephialtes manifestator
TATAAAACAGCAGCAAGATCAGTCAAAGTATCATCAAGAACAGTCCATAGAGCTGGGAACATTTACATAAGTTCAACGAATTTTATTATCATTTTTTATGACTATTGTGTCATCTATTGTGTCATTTATGTTAACGTACTAGTCGTCATCTTGAATGATTTATTTTTAGTGTTAAAAATTGGACGAATTTTGTCGAATTATATTTTGGGGGTGCAGAGAAAGTTCAAGAAGAGATTGCAAATTTTTTTTGTAAAATTCAACGATATTAAAAGCAGAAAAAATGCATTTAAGTTGCATTTAATTGAATATTTGGCAAAAGACGAATAGCGCGTTTCGGAAATTTTTTTCTCGAAAACTGTTCGTTCAATCGCATTGGGGTTTCTTTTAGCTTAAAGTAAATACGTTGAAGAATGTTCACGATTTTTTTGACAGTCATTCATAAACCGGAAGTGATTTTGTCACGGTCGGAGAAAAAGACGCTGTTTTTTCGTCTTGTTTCCTTTTTTGACGACTCTGCACCCTTAAATAAATTGTCGTCCGGTCGAAAAACACTGCGAATAAATTTCGACTGAACCAAAGTCTAGTATTAGCAGAGAACTGAAACTATTTCTTTACCATTGTTGCTTTAACAAAGCAACTCGGATTAATTTCAAGACTTTTTTTACAAAACGAATAATTAGAATTTCTGTAATTCTTGTAATTCATAACTGATAGTTGTCTGAAAGACATATCGAGGTCAGTGACAATTGAATACTGCTTTTTATTCAAATAAAACTTGGCCTTCGCAGGCTTTTCCGACTCTTAGAAGCAGAAATGGATAATTTTCACAATTTTAAAATTAATTTCTTAATTATCACGATTTCTTTCATATTTAACATTGCATTTGTTTCATGAATTTCATCCTGAATTTAATGAAAGTATTATTAGAAATTTAGTTTGTAGAATAAAAAAAATATGAATTAAATCGTGGGATAAAATAGCAAAGAATTTTTTTTATTAGCAAAAAATTGTCCATTTCTGCTTAAAATCGTATATCTTTTAATTTATTTATAATATTCAAAGTATTATATATCAACGCTCCATATTTGTAACGCGAGAAATTAAAGAAAACAAAAAAAAAAAAAAAAAAAAAGACCAACGATTCGGTGAATCGAAAAAGTGATCTAGAATTTTGTACTAGCGGTTTGTCGCCATCCATTGTGATAAATAATTTGCATAGATGAAAATTATCATTTATAGAAATTTCGATGAAAGAAATTCTGCCGATTATTTTATCCAAAAGTTTCATATTAAATTATCGATGGGCATTCATTAAATAAATTTGTATTTGAAATACTTTCATAACTCTATGATCGTAGATTATAATAATTTTAAATTATAATCTATTATAATAATTTTTATTTTTTATTAAATAGATTATAATTTAAAATAAATTATAATAATTATAATTTATTTTAAATTATTAAAAATAAATTATTATATAAAAATTAAAAATAAATTAAATAGATTATAATTTAAAATAAATTATAATCTATTATAATTTATTTTATTATATAGTTATAATAAAATAATATATTTTATTATAATAGATTATAATTTAAAATAAATTATAATCTATTTAATATATATATTAAATAGATTATTTAATATATATGGGGTAAAACACGTCAAGTCGACCACACGAATTTTTCATTTCAATAAAAAGTTTTCAAATTTATTGAGGATGTTGGTCTGGCTGAAAACAAAAATTACAAATTTCTTCAGATTTTTTAATCGCATATTTCAGCCGTTACAAAAAACTGAAAATAATAATCGTTAATTTTTTTAACGCAAAAACTACAGCTCTCGCAGAAAAATCACGTGAACAAAAAGTTTAAGGTATTTAACGTTCTATTCAATAAATTTTTTGCAAAATCTTTCTACTCTGTTTTATGCTATTTTTCAATGGAATAAAATTATAATATTTTTTTTCTCCAAAACTGCGTTCCCGATTCGGCTGAAATTTTGACATTTTGTTCCTTAATATGTCTAGAATCTGAGAAAAAATTGGCGAGATGGGCGGCGATTTCATTCCACTGTTACAGCTCTTCAAAGATCGAATAACAGGGCAATCTAATGTGTAATTGCTCTGTACGTTCAACAGACTGTCTACATAATAATTCTAAAGCCCGCACTGCATTTTTTGCATCGAATATTTTTCCCTCTTCAATTTTTGGGTTTTTTAATACATTTATTTTATCGACTGATGGAATTGAAACGTTTTTTCCTGATGACACGTAATTCATCATCGTGCTCTTTTCTGATCAATCGAAAATTGGCAAAACGTGGTGAATGAATGTCTCTTGAGTTCAATATTCACGTGCTCAATGTTACACGACCATCGTTCTGCGTTGTGAACACAAAGTGTGGACGACAGTTACGGGGTAATTTGCCAATTAACCTAATTAAAAAAAAAAATTTAATTAAAAATAACAAAAAAATAAACAAGTGATGCGGGCTTTAGATTTTTTCTATTGACAGTCTCAACCCTGTTGAACGCAGAGAGCAATTACACATTAGATTACCGTTATGTTCGATCATTCGAAGAGCTGTAACTGTGGAACGAAGTCGCCGCCCATCTCGCCAATTTTTTTTCAGATTCTTAACATATTAAGCAACAAAATGTAAAAATCTCATCTGAATCGAGAACGCAGTTTCGGAGAAAAAAAATATTGAAATATTATTTAATTGAAAAATCGCATAAAACGGAGTAGAAAAATTTGCAAAAAAATTTGTTGAAAAGAACGTTAGATACCGTAAATTTTTTGTTAACATGATTTTTTTGCGCGAGCCATAGTTTTGACGTTAAAAAATTAACGATTATTATTTTCAGTTATTTGTAACGGCTGAAATATGCTATTAAAAAATCTGAATAAATTTGCAATTTTTGTTTTCAGCCACACCAACATCCTCAAGAAATTGGAAAACTTTGTGGCCGCCTTGACGTGTTTTACCCCATATATATTAAACAGATTATAATTTAAAATTATTGGATTAATATCAATCTTTTTTTTTAATTTCGTAAAATAATCTGTACTTTTTTTATTTTAAAAAAAATTCTAAATACATTTTTACCGAATTAATGCCCATCCAAGTAATAGAAAGCGTAGCGAAATTAATTAACTCTTTGAATTATACATGTAAATGAGAAATTTTACCGGAGTTCATTCAGCCAATCACAAAATTTATCCCAATTTTTTTCGACTACAAAAAATAAAAATAAAAAAAAATCATCACTTTGAAACTTATACTTTTTAAAATAAGATTCATAATTATCGAGTTATCTGATAATAAAAATTATAAAATTAACGTAGAACAGATAAAAAAAAAAAAAATTGTTTGGCTCATTTTTTGGACGATTTAACTCCAGTAAAATTTCCCATATGTATAGGAAAGTTAAGTACTGTAGATATAAAATGTTCTAAGTTAAGTCTCTGAGATTATGTGAAATTATTATAAGCTTTTGCTGAGAGGCGCGTTTTTTTTTCCCTCCCGTTACTGACCTGCAATTGTAAGCGAAATTTAAATGCTACTGCGGGGACGACGATTTTCTCTTCCCTCCGCACAATAGAATATTCTATTCATTCTACGAACGCTACTTTTGTACAAATTTTATAAACGTTTATAGATAAATGCGCAGTTACTATTAGGAGATTTTTTTTCATTATTTCATTATGTCATTATTTTCTCGATTATGTACCAAAAAATCATACAGCATAAAATTTCATGATGCCAACGATTTTTTTTTTAACATTCTAGTAATACAGTAGCTGGAAAATTCTTACGTCTTTGGTCTTCCAATATATATATAGATTATATATATATTTCCCAATAATTTCAAGGTTTTAGTGCGATCGTGTTTATTTTTTATTGAGGAAGAATTATTTCGGTAAATTGAGCACTAAAATTAGAAAATTCTCTACACAAACTCTCAAAAAGTGAACGAATTTTCCGAAAGCTTTAAGTTTAATCATCAATTTTTCTTAATAATCTATATCATTTTTTTGACATTTTTTTTATGTCAAAAATATTTATGTTAAAAATTAATATTTTCTGAACATTTCCAAAAACGCTAATTAAAAAATATGATATTTTTTTCGCAAATTACTCGAATTTTAATCGAATAAAAATTCTATTTGCAAATTTGTATGGAGAATTTTCTGTTTAAATTGTTCTGAATTAGCAATCGAAATAATTTCATTAATTTTCGCACAAATAAATGTCAAATAAAGTTTGTACATTTTGCAAGATTTTTTTAAATTCTCAAACGTCCACAATTTTATTTATTTTTTACAAAAATAAATTCGTAAAAGACGTTTTTTTTTTTTTTTTAAATAAAAATTACAGGATTTTTGTTACCCATTTACCAAAATTATTTTTATGGAACGCAGAAATTTGATAGTGCTAAGTTATTTTTAACTGTAAACGCGGTATTTAATCGAATGCAGCGTCTGCCTAATATCCTCGTACCAAAACCGATGTCGATTATTATTAAGACAATTTACGGATCGACTATAAAAATATCCGCAACGACTGCCATTTCAGCACCGTCAGTATTTATTTAAATAGCATTTACGTAGCATCTCGCTAATCGACTTACAGTGTAAATATAGTGTAAGTTTATCTAAAACGAGAAAAACGAAAAAAAAAGAGGGTTTAAAAAAAAGAAAAATCACCAAATTATAATTTGCGTTAGGAAACGTTTACTGAAAGTCCGAATTGTTGGCAGCTGTGACACTTAAAACTGATATATAATAATGTAAAACGGTCTAATTAACTGATGTAACTTGCGAGTATGTTGGAAAAATATGACGATTAATAAAAACGAATACAATTATCTTTACGATCAACATTTTTTTTTCATGCTTTTATTTTCTTTCTTACATTTGGAATTTTAAATATCAAAAATATAAAATTATGGTTACTCTTCAGGTAATCCAATGTTAACTGGATTTATCGTCCGTATTTGTTGAATGGAGCTGGAAAAATAAATCTTAATTTTAGGACCTGCGAAATAAACTTGTTTTTTGGTTTTGTAAAGACACATAATCGATGTTTAGACTCAAGGAAAAAAATAGCAGTTTCTGATGTCAGAATTTGTGGATCTGACTTCCGGTCGAAAAATGGTAAAAATGGCCCTTTGATTTTTTTTTAAATATCGATTTTGGAAATTTACTATTTAAAAAAGTGACTTTATGATTTCAGAATTTGTACATCTGATTTCCGGTCGAAAAATGGTAAAAATGGCCCTTTAATTTTTTTTTTTAATATCGATTTTTGAACTTCACTGTTTTTAAAAAAAGTGACTTGGCCGTTTATGATTTCAGAATTTGAAGATCTGACTTCCGGTCGAAAAATGGTAAAAATGGCCCTTTAATTTATTTTTTTTAATATCGATTTTTGAACTTTACTATTATTTTAAAAAGTGACTTTTGGCCGTTTATGATTTCAGAATTTGTAGATTTGACTTCCGGTCGAAAAATGGTAAAAATGGCCCTTTAATTAATTTTTTTTAATATCGGTTTTAGAAATTTACTATTAAAAAAAAGTGACTTTTGGCCGTTTATGATTTCAGAATTTGTAGATTTGACGTCCGGTCGAAAAATGGTAAAAATGGCGCTTTAATTTTTTTTTAATAAAAATTTTTGGACTTCTCTATTTTTTAAAAAGTGACTTGGTCGTTTATGATTTCAGGATTTGTAGATCTGACTTCTGGTCCAAAAATGGTAAAAATGGCCCTTCATTTTTTTCTTTTTTTTAATATCGATTTTTGAACTTTACTATTTTAAGAAAGTGACTTTTGGTCGTTTATGATTTCAGAATTTGTAGATCTGACTTCCGGTCGAAAAATGGTAAAAATGGCCCTTTATTTTTTTTTTAATATCGACTTTTGAACTTTACTATTTAAAAACGTGACTTTTGGCCGTTTATGATTTCAGAATTTGTAGATCTGACTTCCGGTCGAAAAATGGTAAAAATGGCCCTATAATTATTTTTTTTAATATCAATTCTTGAACTTCACTATTTTTTAAAAAGTGACTTTTGGCCATTTATGATTTCAGAATTTGTGTATCTATCTTCTGGTTGAAAAATGGTAAAAATGGCCCTTTGATTTTTTTTTCTTCAAGATATCAATTTTTGGTTTTCTGTACATAATTTATTTTTTTTTAAATTATAACTCATTTTGTTTGTGGCTATCTTTTTCAAGTTGTTCAGGAAACATAAATTTTTAAACCTCTTCTATCCATGATATGTGAATTCCAGAAAAAAAAGCATTAAAAAATGGTACTAACGGCTTCAGCGATATCTATCCAATCCAAAGCTGCAGCTAGCGAATCATTTTTTGAAGGAATTTTGTCATAGTTCCAATATGTAAACTGTGTAAAAACTCCAGTCGAGTGTAAATTACGTTCGACATCTTCGGCATCAGATTTTTTGTATTCGAAGAATGTGACGCCTTTGTAACCCTCGGGGACTTCAAAAGTCGTTCCTTCGAGTGGATATCCTCGGAACGAGCCTTGTAAATCTATAAAACAAATTCGTAACATAAAAAAAAAAGGTAAGAGCGTCTTATCAATTTTGGCCACTTTTGGTCCATTTTTTAACAAAAATAGACCAAAAGTCCATTGAATCTATAAACTTTTTAATTTTTATGAAAACTTTTAAACTATGTAATACGGATACTTATTTTATATGTATTATAGTAAAAATGGCCACAAATGGTAACTTTTGTGGAAAATTACGAATTACAAACATGGAAATACGGTTTTACATGAATTATGACAAAAATGACCCGAAATGGCAACTTTTATGAAAAATTACGAATTACGGACATGGAAATACGATTTTACATGAATTATGACAAAAATGGCTACAAATGGTAATTTTCATGAAAAATTTCGAATTATGAATATAGGAATACGATTTTCCATTAATTATGACGAAAATGGCCCCAAATGGTAACTGTTATGAAAAATTACGAATTTCACACATGGAAATACGATTTCACATGGATTATGACGAAAATGGCCTCAAATGGTAATTTTTATGAAAAATTACGAATTACGAACATGGAAATACGATTTTTTAATGAATTATGATGAAAATTGTCACAAATGGTACATAAAATTTTCCGAAAATTCGATGACATGCAAATAATTCGAAAACCGCGGTATTTTTATAACCTCAAAATAAACTCACGTTTGTCACCAGTTTTGCGAATATATGGCTCAAAATACTTTGAAACGTTTGCTGCTTCGTCACCGTGAATTTTACACGGCACAGAATGTATCACAGGTTCTTTGGTGCTTTCTAGATGTTCTTTCTTCACGTGCAAACGTATCGCAGCCATTTTTACTCTGACTCTCTGTGTTTACAGCGACAAACTACCGCCAATATGTGTGTTTAAGAGGCAATGATACACCGGCTGGAATTTCTTCGCCTAATGTTAAACGCCTATAGGTCTGTCTCTCTCGCACATAGCTCTGTCTCTCTCGCACTATTTTTCTTTTAATTCTCACAAAAAAACGACTGAATCGATTGAGGAGCCAGAAGCTTAGCCCAATTCTGCCGTATTTCTGTATATTCTCTCAAAATTTGAGTGATATCTGTCGAGTAGTTTAGGAGAAAACAGGTTTCGAAATTTTGAGCGGTGGTGGAGGAAGTACCACTGCCTCTTAAGGAGGTTGGAGCGCTCCACACTAGTCAAATCAGTGCTAAATTTTGAAAAGCGTTTCTACAATTTCAGATGTTTTAATAATCTGTTCCAAGGTGTTAATCACATAGCAGCATTAGTTCTCGATATTCAAATACATTACAGCTGTGATATCAACAGTAAATCGATCAATATCTGCAAATTTCCGATGTTATGTTTTTTCATCCAGTTTTTTAAAAGGGTAAACCGTAATATCAGTCCGATTATGACGACCAATAGCGCATTTTGTTTACTAAAAGATATTCTATCGATTGGCCGTCTATTTTTTAAAATCGTATTAGTAGTTCAAAAGATACAACCGTTTGTTTATCCTATCATAACCTAACATCAAGTATACAAATGGCTGTAACTTTTGAACGCCTGATACTATAGAAAATCCGGACGGTCAATCGATTAAGGATCTTTCACTGATCAAAATGAGCTATGTTTCGTCATAATCGGACTGATATTACGGTTTACCCTTTTACAAAACTGGATGAAAAAACATGACATCGGAGATTTGGAGATATTGATCGATTTACTGTTCATATGACAGCTGTGAATGTATTTGAATATCAAGAACTAATGCTGCTATTTGATTAACACCTTGGAACAGATTATTAAACCATCTGAAATTGTAGAAACGCTTTTAAAAATTTAGCACTGGTTTGACTAGTGTGGAGCGTTCCAACCTCCTTAATAAAGCTGCTTGGTTGTTCTACACCGAGAGAAAAAGTTTCATTGATTCACGGAAATCTTTTGTTAGATTTTTTGCAGATGACACAATTATAGTTAAGGAGGTTAGAGCGCTCCACACTAGTCAAATCAGTGCTAAATTTTGAAAAGCGTTTCTACAATTTCAGACGTTTTAATAATCTGTTCCAAGGTGTTAATCACATAGCAGCATTAGTTCTCGATATTCAAACACATTCACAGCTGTGATATCAACAGTAAATCGATCAATATCTGCAAATTTCCGATGTTATGTTTTTTCATCCAGTTTTTTAAAAGGGTAAACCGTAATATCAGTCCGATTTTGACGACCAATAGCGCATTTTGTTTACTAAAAGATATTCTATCGATTGGCCGTCTATTTTTTAAAATCGTATTAGTAGTTCAAAAGATACAACCGTTTGTTTATCCTATCATAACCTAACATCAAGTATACAAATGGCTGTAACTTTTGAACGCCTGATACTATAGAAAATCCGGACGGTCAATCGATTAAGGATCTTCCACTGATCAAAATAAGCTATGTTTCGTCATAATCGGACTAATATTACGGTTTACCCTTTTACAAAACTGGATGAAAAAACATGACATCCGAAATTTGGAGATATTGATCGATTTACTGTTCATATGACAACTGTGAATGTATTTGAATATCAAGAACTAATGCTGCTATGTGATTAACATCTTCGAACAGATTATTGAACCATCTGAAATTGTAGAAATGCTTTTAAAAATTTAGCACTGGTTTGACTAGTGTGGAGCATTCCAACCTCCTTAATAAAGCTGCTTGGTTGTTCTACACCGAGAGAAAAAATTTCATTGATTCACGGAAACTTTTGTTAGATATTTTGCAGATGACACAATTATAGTTAAGGAGGTTAGAGCGCTCAACACTAGTCAAATCAGTGCTAAATTTTGAAAAGCGTTTCTACAATTTCAGATGTTTTAATAATCTGTTCCAAGGTGTTAATCACATAGCAGCATTAGTTCTCGATATTCAAATACATTCACAGCTGTGATATCAACAGTAAATCGATCAATATCTGCAAATTTCCGATGTTATGTTTTTTCATCCAGTTTTTTAAAAGGGTAAACCGTAATATCAGTCCGATTATGACGACCAATAGCGCATTTTGTTTACTAAAAGATATTCTATCGATTGGCCGTCTATTTTTTAAAGTCGTATTAGTAGTTCAAAAGATACAACCGTTTGTTTATCCTATCATAACCTAACATCAAGTATACAAATGGCTGTAACTTTTGAACGCCTGATACTATAGAAAATCCGGACGGTCAATCGATTAAGGATCTTCCACTGATCAAAATGAGCTATGTTTCGTCATAATCGGACTGATATTACGGTTTACACTTTTACAAAACTGGATGAAAAAACATGACATCGGAAGTTTGGAGATATTTATCGATTTACTGTTCATATGACCGCTGTGAATGTATTTGAATATCAAGAACTAATGCTGCTATTTGATTAACACCTTGGAACAGATTATTAAACCATCTGAAATTGTAGAAACGCTTTTAAAAATTTAGCACTGGTTTGACTAGTGTGGAGCGTTCCAACCTCCTTAATAAAGCTGCTTGGTTGTTCTACACCGAGAGAAAAAGTTTCATTGATTCACGGAAATCTTTTGTTAGATTTTTTGCAGATGACACAATTATAGTTAAGGAGGTTAGAGCGCTCAACACTAGTCAAATCAGTGCTAAATTTTGAAAAGCGTTTCTACAATTTCAGATGTTTTAATAATCTGTTCCAAGGTGTTAATCACATAGCAGCATTAGTTCTCGATATTCAAATACATTCACAGCTGTGATATCAACAGTAAATCGATCAATATCTGCAAATTTCCGATGTTATGTTTTTTCATCCAGTTTTTTAAAAGAATAAACCGTAATATCAGTCCGATTATGACGACCAATAGCTCATTTTGTTTACCAAAAGATATTCTATCGATTGGCCGTCTATTTTTTAAAGTCGTATTAGTAGTTCAAAAGATACAACCGTTTGTTTATCCTATCATAACCTAACATCAAGTATACAAATGGCTGTAACTTTTGAACGCCTGATACTATAGAAAATCCGGACGGTCAATCGATTAAGGATCTTCCACTGATCAAAATGAGCTATGTTTCGTCATAATCGGACTGATATTACGGTTTACCCTTTTACAAAGCTGGATGAAAAAACATGACATCGGAAATTTGGAGATATTTATCGATTTACTGTTCATATGACAGCTGTGAATGTATTTGAATATCAAGAATTTCAAGAATATCAAGAATATCCAAGAAATCATCTGAAATTGTAGAAATACTTTTAAAAATTTAGCACTGTTTTGACTAGTGTGGAGCGCTCCAATCTCCTTAAGATATTCGTGCGAGTGCAAGTGAAACAGAAACAAGAAAGACTTCTAATTGGCTCCGCAATCTGTTGCGGGCGAGCTTTGCAATTCTAAATTATTTCGTCGAAATAATTGCATTTCCGGTAATTGATTTATTTCGGTACTACGATTTTTTTTTAAACCTGAGAAATTTTTACGTAAAAAACTTTTTTTTAGTCTATTTTTTCCATGTAAGAAGCTTTTTTCCTAAAGAGATATTTTTCTAAATTAAAAAATACAAAAAATCGAATTTAAAAATTCGAAAAAAATTAAGCACTCCGTGTGTGTTGGGTTTTCAATGAAACCCCCAAATACATACGTGCAATTTTTCTAAACCACTACTTCACTTGTCGGTTTTGTCTATTTTTAGTGTACTAACATAAAAATCTCGGAAAAAAAAATATCTTTTATAATAAACAAAACTTCCTGTATCAGAAAGGAAAATAAAAATTAAAAAAACATTGCTCATTTTACAAAAAATCTCTTTAACCCAATCATCGCGTAATTTCCTCCTCATGACGTAAATCAGAAAAACCAAAATGGCCATTATATATTTTTTTTTTCAAGATTTTTGATCTTCAATACTTTTATAGTACTATTTTGTAACAAATGCATGAGAAGTGCTACCGAGTGTAATGTCGCGCGCGTGCGAGAAGTGCGTGCGAGAAGTAAAATAGCATCGATGGCCGTAAAGCGCCACTTACGCCACGCGCGGCAGGCACGAGAAGTAGCACTTCTCATGCATGCGTTACAAAAATAATATTATGCATGTGTGTAAAAATAGCAAAAACAGCCCTTCGATTTTGTTTTTTTTTCTTCTATATATCCCATTTTGGTCTTCACTACTTTTAATAATATTACGCATGTGTGTAAAAATAGAAAAAACGGACCGTCAATTTTTTTTTTTTTTTCAAGATGTCGAATTTTGGTCGTCACTACTTTTAATTAGAAAAATCAAAAATGGCCATTATATTTTTTTTTCAAGATTTTTGATATTTACTACTTTTAATTGTAGTGCAAAAACTGCACTACGATTTTTGTTTTCAAAATATCGATTTTTATTCTTCACAACTTTTAACAATATTGCTCATTGTCCAGGAAATCTCTTGAACCTAACTCGTGCGTCATCTTCGCCCCATGACGTAACTAAACGCATGTGCGTAAAAGAGTTATATCGTCACGAACGTATCCTCGCTCGGTGGTTGTGTCGTAAATGCCTGGCAACCTCGTGCAGTGTGGCTGATGTCAAAGAATCCACATGCGATTTTTTACTTAATACCTATATATAGGAATTAAAGGCTATTTAAGTGGCAAAAGAAAAATTTTGCCGCTCCGTCCTTTATACCGGAAACGTGTGGATGTCTAGCATCGCCGGAAGCTATATAGGTTTTAAGTAAAAATCGCATGTGGATATCCTAGCTTCTCTTTGACATGGGTGGCTGCACGTTCGTTTCGCAGCAGCCGGGTAAGTTCCTGAGTTAGAGAAAAAGCGCGAGAATCGTGGGGGGCGCAGACGCGTCTCGTCAAAATTTGCGCACACACAGAAAGAGAGAGAGAGAAAAAGAGTTGGTGGAAAGAGCGAGAGAGATGGAGAATATAGAGAGGGTAGAAAAAGCGAGAAAGAGAGAGATGGAGAATATAGAGAAGGTAGAAAAACCGAGAGAGAGAGATGGAGAATATAGAGAAGGTAGAAAGAGCGTGAGAGAGACATGGAGAATATAGAGAGGGACGAAAAAGCGAGAGAGAGAAAGATGGAGAATATAGAGAAGGTAGAAAAACCGAGAGAGAGAGATGGAGAATATAGAGAAGGTAGAAAGAGCGAGAGAGAGAGAGATGGAGAATATAGAGAGGGTAGAAAGAACGAGAGAGAGATGGAGAATGTACAGAAGGTAGAAAGAGCGAGAGCGAGATGGAGAATGTACAGAAGGTAGAAAGAGCGAGAGCGAGAGATGGAAAATATAAAGAAGGTAGAAAGAGCGAGAGAGAGAGAGAGATGGAGAATATAGAGAGGGTAGAAAGACCGAGAGAGAGAGAGATGGAAAATATAGAGAAGGTAGAAAGAGCGAGAGAGAGAGAGAGAGAAAGATCGCTGGGACTCCGCCCCTGGTATAGGCCAATAGGCATCTCGCCAGAGAGTTTACATTTTTTTTTGGATGCCCTCCAAAAGACAGTCTCTCAACGGGCGCTGATGACGGCAAATAACAAAACCAAAATCCCCTTCCCCCACCTCTCGCGTCATTGAAAATACACAGAAAACTTAAGAATAAACCAAGAAAGACATTCTATAGTGACGAAAAGCTCGTGTCGCTCTCGTCAGTTTCGTCTGCTCAGCTGCCGATGGCTCTGCAGCCGCGTCGTGTGGTCCACAAGCCCCAAGATCAAGCTTTAATCGATCGCGGGACTCGCGGGGCGTCTGTGCCGCCGCATCCGGTCACGCACCGCTAGCTTCTATCCTACATATATATGTACATATATATAGGTTCGAAATACATGTTCGCGCACGTATACACACATATATACAAGTTCGCGCAGCTTTATATATATATATATACACGTTTGCGTACATATACACATATATAACACGTTCGCGCAGGTATACATATATAAATATACGTTTGCACGCATATACACGTTCGCGCAGGTATATATATATATATATATATATACGTTCGAAATATCCATTTGCACACGTCTATATGTATGTATATATATATACGTGCGTGTCTTTGTATATTTCGTGCGTCTGTATGTGTGTGTGTATTTTGCCTGGACCTCGAAACTCTCGTGCGCGTACTGAACATTGATATCCAAGGGCGATATAGACACCGGGAGGATGAACAACTCTGCTTTTCATGACGATCTCGAGCTTTGTTTTTCTTAGTCCGATATACACTTTGGTGTAAAAGATCGCAGCAGTCATCGTTCGCTTGTCGAGAGGCATATCCGGAGACGCGGAAGCTGCGCTTGCTCTCTCATCTACGATATTTCCATCTCTCTCTATCGCTCTTCTCTCTCTTCCTCTCTACATTCTCCATCTCTCTCTATCGCTCTTTCTTCTCTCTCTCTACATTCTCCATCTCTCTCGCTCTTTCTTCTCTTTCTACATTCTCCATCTCTCTCGCTCTTTCTTCTCTCTCTATATTCTCCATCTCTCTCTCTCTCGCTCTTTCTTCTCTCTCTACATTTTCCATCTCTCTCGCTCTTTCTACCCTCTCTATATTTTCCATCTCTCTCTCGCTCTTTCTACTCTCTCTACATTCTCCATCTCTCTCGCTCTTTCTACCCTCTCTATATTTTCCATCTCTCTCTCGCTCTTTCTACTCTCTATATTCTCCATCTCTCTCGCTCTTTCTTCTCTCTCTACATTCTCCATCTCTCTCTCGCTCTTTCTACTCTCTCTATATTCTCCATCTCTCTCGCTCTTTCTTCTCTCTCTATATTCTCCATCTCTCTCTCTCGCTCTTTCTACTCTCTCTATATTCTCCATCTCTCTCGCTCTTTCTTCTCTCTCTATATTCTCCATCTCTCTCTCGCTCTTTCTACTCTCTCCATATTCTCCATCTCTCTCTCTCGCTCTTTCTTCTCTCTCTGTATTCTCCATCTCTCTCTCTCGCTCTTTCTTCTCTCTCTATATTCTCCATCTCTCTCTCTCTCTCTCTCGCTCTTTCTTCTCTCTCTATACTCTCCATCTCTCTCTCTCGCTCTTTCTACTCTCTCTATATTCTCCATCTCTCTCCCTCTCTCGCTCTTTCTTCTCTCTCTATACTCTCCATCTCTCTCTCGCTCTTTCTTCTCTCTCTATATTCTTCATCTCTCTCTCGCTCTTTCTACTCTCTCTATATTCTCCATCTCTCTCTCGCTCTTTCTTCTCTCTCTATATTCTCCATCTCTCTCTCTCGCTCTTTCTACTCTCTCTATATTCTGCATCTCTCTCTCTCTCTCTCTCTCTCTCTCTCTTGCTCTTTCTACCCTCTCTATATTCTCCATCTCTCTCCCTCTCTCGCTCTTTCTACCCTCTCTATATGCTCCATCTCTGTCTCTCTTTCTCTGGTGATGCGAGAGGACAGTACGTCGACGCAAAAGCTCGTATATTTCGGTCCGGCGAAGACGACGACGACGACGACGACGACGCTGCTCCTCGAGAGAGAGTCTGTTGTCCTACGTGTTTGCCTCTCTCGTGGTTGCAATTATACTGCAAAAAAATAAAGAGGCCTTTTTTATTTCTATAATACCCAGTGACAGATTTTTGTAAAAAAAAAAAAAAAATAAATCATTTTTCTCGTTCAGTGGAAATGATTATGAAGTGGAATTAATAAAGAGGAGAGGAAGTGAAGACTCAGAGTGATTGTGTGTATGTGTGTGTGTTTTTTTTTATCACGATTTTTCGCAAGATTTTTGTGACGTTTGTGATAAATTTGGAAATATGCGATTCGAAGCGATTTTCATTCACGAAATATTGGAAATTCAGTGATTGAGAAATAGATTGAGATACGCTCTTCGAGATGTTCACGAGAGGAAAAGGCTCGAACGGGATATGAACAAATTTCGACCGCCATCGGAGGTAAAGATTCTGCAAACCTCCCTTGTAAAATTTGCAAACAGTTTAGGGTGGAAATTCAGCAATTATTCCAATTATTAGAAAATTTGTGAACAATTTTAATCCCCACTTTTTTTTTTTGTTCGTATTTTTCATTACTAATTTTTTACTGTTAATTAAAAATTATCAATAAAATATTCTATTGATGAAAATATTTAATATTAATATTTGGAAATTTGTGGGCATTTTTATCGCCCTCGTTTTTTTTGTTATTACAAATTTTTTACTGTTAATTTTTAATTATCAATAAAATATTCTATTATGAAATTTGTGGATTTTATCGTTCTCGTTTTTTTTTTCGTATTTTTTATTACTCATTTTTACTGTTAATAAAAATTTTCAATAAAATATTCTCTATTGATAAAAATATTTAATATTAATATTTGGAAATTTGTGGGCATTTTTATCGCCCTCGTTTTTTTTTATTACAAATTTTTTACTGTTAATTAAAAATTATCAATAAAATATTCTATTGATGAAAATATTTAATATTAATATTAGGAAATTTGTGGGCATTTTTATCGCCCTCGTTTTTTTTCATTACTAATTTTTTACTGTTAATTAAAAATTATCAATAAAAAATTCAATTGATGAAAATATTTAATATTAATATTAGGAAATTTGTGGACATTTTTATCGTCCTCGTTTTTTTTTTCGTATTTTTCATTACTGATTTACACTTTAAAATTAGACAAAGACGAGATGATGTTTTTTTTTGTATTACGAGAATTTTTCGTAATTATATGCAATTTTTTATTTCACTTTCTAAGCTTAGATTTAATTCATTCGTATTATTTTAAAAAATGGAACTTCGCGATAAGCGATGATTTTTTTAAATTCTAAAAATATATATATGCTATACTTTTTTTTTAGAATAAAAAAAAATTATAGTATTCCACAAAATTCAAGCCAAAATCTAGTAGACCGAAGATTACACAATAAATTTTCTTAAAATAATGCGAAAGTCAAAATAAAAAAATTTCATAAAAATTCGTGGAATTTTTAATTTCAAATTCCACGAATTTTTTAAATTTTTTATTTAAAAAAAAACCTATTCCCTTAAAATTCAGCTTAAAATTTAGTGAACTCAGAGATTTTTCCCAACAACTTTTCTCAAAATAACCATTAATAAAAAACGAGAAACCTAATTTTCGTTGTTAGTCAAATTACAAAAAAAAAAAAATTTAATATTGTAAAAAAAAAAAAAAAAAAAAAAAATAAGGAAAGAAATTGTAATGAAAAGTCGTGGAATTCGTGACGAGGGATGGAATTTGTATTTCCTTGAGGAAAAAATTTAATGAACGACGTTTTTGCCCTCGTGTATTTCGCCCTTTTAATATCATTCGGAAAATCATGCAAATGCTCGACATGGACGACCTTGAAAAATACAGAAAAATTTACCGAAAGAATTTTCTCCCCCTTTTTAGTACGTTCATATAAACACGCGCTTTTTTACACGCATGTATATATATATACAAATTCATCGAAAGCTTTCTCTATATATATACATATATATATATATATAAGATACTCTGGATTCTCATCTCCCGTTTATCGGGCCACTGGGGCAGATATTAAAACCCAGTGAAGCGTTAGACGAAAGAACCGCCTTGTGGAATTTTTTCCCGGATGATAAAAATCGAACCCGAATGATTATATTCGCTTTGGATGAATTTGTATCGAGACACGAATTTGCATGTTGGTTTTTATCGGATTTATATCACGTGCCTATATAAATACTGTGACTACAACCCCATTGACTTTGATTTAAGTCTAAAAGAATTTTAACATAGATTTAAGAGATTAAAGATTTTTGTTGAGAAATTTTATTAAATTTATTTCGAGCCATTCGAGGGTTTTTTTTTTTTTTTTTTTTTTTTTTTTTTTTTTTTTTTTTTTTACGGAATTTAAAACGTATACACTGCAATTTATAATCTCGTTTAATCCTCTAATCTCTTATCATTTTTTATGTCTGCTTTAAAAATATTATTGTAATAATTGGTAACTTTTTAAATTTATTTATAATTTTAAAACGATTAATTTAATAAAAACTAATAATTTTCTCGTTGTACTATAATAAATAATAATTCTTTTTTTTGTGGCACAAATTACGTTGTGTAAATAAATTTAAAAAATTATTGAATATATTTTTTATTAATTATTATTTTCGAAAATTATGATAATTTTCACCATGTTGTTAAAAACGTCTACACTGCAATTTATAATCTCGTTTAATCCTCTAATCTCTTGTCATTTTTTTTTGTCTGCTTTAAAAATATTATTGTAATAATTGGTAACTTTTTAAATTTATTTATAATTTTAAAACGATCAATTTAATAATTCCTTTTTTAATAATATTTTCCAAAATAATAATTCCTTTTTTGTGGCACCAATTTCGTTGTGTAAATAAATTTAAAAAATTATTGAATAATTTTTTTAATTAATTATTATTTTCGAAAATTATGATAATTTTCACCATGTTGTTAAAAACGTCTACACTGCAATTTATAATCTCGTTTAATCCTCTAATCTCTTGTCATTTTTTTTGTCTGCTTTAAAAAATATTATTGCAATAATTGGTAACTTTTTAAATTTATTTATAATTTTAAAACGATCAATTTAATAAAAACTAATAATTTTCTCGTCGTACTATAACAAATAATAATTCTTTTTTTTTTGTGGCACAAATTTCGTTGTGTAAATAAATTAAAAAAATTATTGAATAACTTTTTATTAATTATTATTTTTTTAAATTACGATAATTTTCACTATATTGTTAAAACTGCAATTTGTTATCTCGTTTAATCCTCTAATCTCTTGTCATTATTATTTTTCTTTTTGTCTGATTTTAAAATTTTATTATTGCTGTTTTTTTTGTAACAATTGGTAACTTTTTGTTTATAATTAAAAAACGATCAATTTAATGAAAACTAATAATTTTGTCGTCTTACTGTAACAAATAATAATTCTTTTTTTTTGTTGCACAAATTTCGTTGAGTAAACAAATTTTTAAAAATTATTGATTAATTTTTTAACAATAATTATTTTAAAAAAATTATGACGATTTTTACTACTATTTTGAATAAATTTTATTTGACATTTTATGTCTAAGGGATTTTTTGTTGCAACAAATAATTTTTATTTTTTATTTAGTACAAATATAACTTAAGTTAGATTCGTAGTAAGAGTTGAAGTTACAGAAGTGCTCGAACGCTTACAGCGAGTTCTTGTCAGTAATCGAGACAGGAACAACTCGTTTAAACCCCGAGATCTCCGTCTGGTTAACTTGATAATCTGTCCAGACTCGCGGATGCTGCAATCTCGTAGTTACATATGTCACATATGTAATATACGTAAAATGGCCAATACAGTTATTTTCAATTGTCTCATCCATCACATATAAAATATATATTATCTTTTATTATTATTATTATTATTTTGTATTGCATAATAAAATATATTGGCAATATTAAAAATATTCTATTAATAAAAATGTTGAATATTTAAGCAACAAAGTTGTTGAATTTTTTCTACCGGAAGTTGAGTGAAATAGAAAATATTTCTATTGGATATTATATAATACTGTATTGAAAAAAAAAATTAAGCTATTTTTATTTTTAATGAAATAATTTTTTTGACACTATTTTGCACAGAAAGAACCTAAAATATATTGGCAACATTAAAAATATTCTGCTAGTGAAAATTTTTAATATTTAAGCAACAAAGTTGGTGAATTTTTTCTACCGGAAGTTCAGTGAAATAGAAAATAATTCTATTGGATATTATATAATACTGTATTTAAAAAAAATAAAGCTATTTTTATTTAATGAAATAATTTTTTCGACACTATTTTGCACAGAAAGAACCTAAAATATATTGGCAACATTAAAAATATTCTGCGAGTGAAAATATTTAATATTTAAGCAACAAAGTTGGTGATTTTTTTCTACCGGAAGTTGAGTGAAATAGAAAATAATTCTATTGGATATTATATAATATTGTATTTAAAAAAAATAAAGCTACTTTTTTTTAAGAAATAATTTTTTTGACACTATTTTGCACAGAAAGAACCTAAAATATATTGGCAACATTAAAAATATTCTGCTAGTGAAAATTTTTAATATTTAAGCAACAAAGTTGGTGAATTTTTTCTACCGGAAGTTGAGTGAAATAGAAAATAATTCTACTGGATATTATAATATTGTATTTAAAAAAAAATTAAGCTGCTTTTTTTTTTAATAATTTTTTTGACACTATTTTGCACACGTTCATTAAATTTCGCAATAATATTTTATTCTCGAAATATTTTGAGTCTGTCGAAAATTTGGACAATTTTTTAATCCGTTAGAACAAAATTTCATGGACTCAAGTTGTATGTTAATTTTTCGTAGAATATATATAAAATTAAAAAATCTGTGAAGAGAAAGTTTAATGAAAATTATAGAGAAATTGAAGACAAAAACTTCATTTTTATTTTCCTGTTTCAAACGCTGCCCAATTTTTAAAAAAATTCTTTGCAACAAAATCTGCAAAATCGTTCGAAAAAAATCGAATATTACCAAAAAAATTATCGAAAGAATTTTTTTCAAAAGCCCCTTGATTTTCATAAAATATACCCCAAAATTTGAAGCCCACGGAAATTTTAATAATTTTTCTGAAAACCCGAAAAAATTAATTATCTCAGAAAACTACAATTTTGTAATAATTTCTACATCAATATAATAATAATAACAATAACTGTCAATATATATATATACATATTTTTTCAATTATTAAACACATTAATAAGAATCAAAATAACAATAATAGCAACTACCAATATTTTTTTTTCAATAAATTAATATGAATAAAAATTATTCAATTTTTTTTTTCATAGCCAAATACCTAACTTCTCTCTCTTTTTTTTTTCTTAAATCCACCAAAAAGTGCAAATTTGTAATTTCCTAGTGACAACAAGTACGTTAAAAAAATTAAATAATTACAAATATTAATTAATATACAAAAAATTGTTGTAAAATAAAAATACAGTACACTAAATACTTCATAAAACTTGTGTTTATAATATAACTATTGAAATTTTACGACATATCTGTATATTAAATTTAATTTAATTTGTATATTTTTATTTTTATTAAAAAAAAAATTATCTGTATATTAAATTAAATTTAATTTAATATATTATATAATTTAATATAATTTAATATATTAGTATATTAAATTAAATTTAATTTAATATACTGTATTTGAAAAAGAACTTCCAATACATATATTAATTTTCAAAATATTTTTAACAGTGATACGTAAAAGAGAAAAAGAGAGAGAGAGAGAGAAAGTGAGTTAGAGAGAGATGGAGACCACGCGCGCTTTCCCAGCGAGGCATAATCAATGTTCGGTGGCTGTGGCGATGGCGGCATCGTGCTCGATGTTGGGCGTACGCCCCGTCGGCTCAGGATTCTCCCTACGCCTGGAAAACATTATACGACGCAGTCGAAAGCTCTCCTCTTAAATTGTCACGCGTGCGGCTCACGGGAAACGCACAGGACATGTGTGTATATATATATATATATATATATATACGATGTGATGAGCCAAGCTCATATCGATGCTGGATCGAAGTCCTCGTCTCGCGGTCCACGAATGCGTGGGCGTTGCGTGCGTAAAAGGTGTCTCTCTTATATGAGCCATTCTATGTCAAATTAATGAAAAATTCACTAATCCCAAATTGGTCATGTAAAATTCACGAAAAATTGGGTGATTTCAAATTGGTAATGTCAAATTGATAAAAAAACATGGTTAATGTCAAGTTGGTTATGTCAAATTGGTAAAAAAGATGGTTAATGTTAAATTGGTCATGCCAAATTGATAAAAAAACTGGTCATGTCAAATTGATTTAAAAAATTGGTTAATGTCAAATTGGTCATGTCAAATTGATAAAAAATTGGTTATTGTCAAATCGGTCATGCCAAATTGACAAAAAAAATTGGTTAATGTCAAATTGGTCATGTCAAATTGATGAAAAATTGATTAATGTTAAATTGGTCATTCCAAATTGATAAAAAAATTGGTTAATGTCAAATTGGTCATGTCAAATTAATAAAAAATTGGTTATTGTCAAATCGGTCATTCCAAATTGATAAAAAAATTGGTTAATGTTAAATTGGTCATGTCAAATTGATAAAAAATTGGTTATTGTCAAATTGATCATGCCAAATTGATTAAAAAATTGTTTAATGTCAAATTGGTCATGTCAAATTAATAAAAAATTGGTTATTGTCAAATTGGTCATGTCAAATTGATTAAAAATTGGTTATTGTCAAATCGGTCATGCTAAATTGATAAAAAAAATTGGTTAATGTCAAGTTGATAAAAAATTGGTTAATCTCAAATTGGTCATGCCAAATTGATTAAAAAATTGGTTATTGTCAATCTGGTCATGTCAAATTGATAAAAAATTGGTTAATGCTAAATTGGTCATGACAAATTGATTAAAAAATTGGTTAATGTCAAATTGGTCATGTCAAATTGATAAAAAAATTGGTCAATATCAAATTGGTCATGCCAAATTGATAAAAAAATTGGTTAATGTCAAATTGGTCATGTTAAATTGATAAAAAATTGGTTAATGTCGATTGGTCATGTCAAATTGATAAAAAATTGGTTAATGTCAAATTGGTCATGTCAAATTGATATAAAAATTGGTCAATATCAAATTGGTCATGTCGAATTAACGAAAAATTGGTTGATATTAAATTGGCCATGTCAAATTGATAAAAAATTCGTTAATGTCAAATTGGTCATGTTAAATTGATAAATGAATGGGTTAATGTCAGATTGGTCATGTAAAATTGGCAGAAAATTGGTTAAGGTCAAATTGGTCATGTAAAATTGGCAGAAAATTGGTTAAGGTCAAATTGGTCATGTTAAATTGATTTAAAAAAATTGGTTAATGTCAAATTGGTCTTAAAAAGGTCAAATTGGTTTTAAAACATGTGGATTTTGCACGGAATCGTGAGTCGCACATTTCTATCTCTAGAATGAGATCACGAGGCTCGCTCATTCAGCAAGAGTTTTCATCTAATAATTCTCAGTGACGGGCAGAGGCGAGGCAACGGAAATTACGGGATATTGGAGAAATAGTTATAGGATTTACATCAGTTAAGGCGTCCTGTATCGGAGATTCCTAACGGAGCTCGCGTCGCGGCGACGCTTCTCATAAACCTGCCATTTTATTTCCATTTGCGAATCTAGCCATTTTTTATTCTCCAATTAGAAGAAAAAAATATCAATTTTTTTTTTTTCGTACACTATTAATGACCGATTAAAAATAAAAGTGAAATAAAATTATGATGGTTTTTTTTAAACAGAAGAATTTTTTCTAATTTTTTATAAAAAAATATTTTTTTTGATTACCCATAAAAATTTACTATAAAAAATATTGGCAATTACCGCAATTTTTGTGCATAAAAAAAAAATTTTTGGGCAAAACCTCATTTTGTTATTTTTAATGAAATATTTATGTATTTTCTTTCCAGTATTTCGGAAATTTCTAAAAAAAAAATTGCAAACAATTATCGTAATTTTTGTGTGTAAAAAAAAAGTTTTTGGGAAAAACCTCATTTTGTTATTTTTAATGGAATATTTATGTATTTTCTTTCCAGTATTTCGGAAATTTCTAAAAAAAAAATTGCAAGCAATTATCGTAATTTTTGTGTGTAAAAAAAAAGTTTTTGGGAAAAACCTCATTTTGTTATTTTTAATGGCATATTTATGTATTTTCTTTCCAGTATTGCCGAAATTTCTTAAAAAAAATTGCAACCAATTATCGTAATTTTTGTGTAAAAAAAATAATTTTTTGGGCTAAACCTCATTTTGTTATTTTTAATGGAATATTTATGTATTTTCTTTTCATGTATTTGCGGAAATTTCTAAAAAAAAAAAAATTGCAAAATTATAAAATTCAGATAATTTTAGATAAATTTAGGAAATTCCGGTAAATTTATTCTACATTAATATTTCACGAGTGCAGCAGCTATTTCAACAGACGGGAAGGATCTTTATGCGCCGTGTAAATGCTTAATAGGGAGCGCAATAACAAATGAGTACGAGTAGAGCTGTCGTCTCGGCTGGTTTTATTGGTGTCTGACCATAGCGGCCTCCCAATGCCGTTACTACTGCGGCACTGGTTTACACCACTGCTCGATTACGTACATGTTGACTGGCTGACGACGCATGATACCGCTATTTTTTATTTCTTAATTCTTACACCATTTTTTTCTCAATTAAAAAAAACGCAGTATAATTGCAGATGTAAATTATTAATTATTTTTATTTTTTTTATATCATTTATTTTTTGTGTTTTATATTTTTATATTGTGAAAATTTGAATGAAAACAAATTTTTTTTTCCCCATTTTTTAAACAATTCTTTTTTGTATTTTCGAAATATGTTTTTATAGTAGAAAAAAATCGTCTTAAGGGAGGGATTTTTTTTTCTATTATAAAAAATTAATTTTCAATTCAATAATATAGAAAAATATTTATAAAAAATTGTGAAAATTTGAGTGAAATTTTTTTTTTTTTTTTCAAAAATTGAGAAAAATAATTTTTTCATTAAAATTTTTACAATTTTTTATATTGTTCGAGTATTTTTTTACAGAAGAAAAAAATCCCTCCCTTAAGACGATTTTTTGTTTACTATAAAAAGACATTCCAATAATATAAATTTAAAAAATTATATATCCGGAGAAAAAAAATGATTTAATTTCAATGTAAATTAATGTCATTCCTTTGGCTTCATCAATTTTATTAATTAAGATAGTGCAACGCGTCGAGGGTTATTCCATTGGATTGGAGAATCTCGGATATCCGCTTAGCGAACTAATTACGTCTATTACGCCATTCGACACGAAATTACAGAGCACCAGTAATACGAACGTGAAGCACATAGTGCGTTACAGACATTTTGAGTGGGAGAGACACAAGCTACAGTAACATGATTATGTGCGGTGCTCATTAGGTGGGAATTGAGGGCGCATTTTGCCATTTGCATTCTGCCACGAAGATCGATCGAAGCCTTTGTATACTTTCATTTTTTTTTCTTTTATTTTTTTGCTTCCTCATAGAAAAAGCTTTGTTTTCGTACAAATTTTTTTTTTTCGTGACAGGACACTCAAAATACCAAAAACGTTGAGAAAAGTGGTGTGTGTGTTTTCTAATAATTTAAGCAAAATTGTCATTTATTATAATCATCCATATAAAATTATAATTTTTTCCCCGATTATTTGAACCAACTAAAAAAATAAATTTTTCAATATTAATTCATAATTGAACCAACATTATAATTTTACTTAAACAAAGCAAACATTTTTTTTATGGTAATTCATAATATAGTAAAATTATAATTATTTATATCCTTCAATTTAAAATTATTATCTTTTTCCCACTTACTTGAACTAACTAAGAAATAATTTTTTAAATATTAATTCACAATATTTGAACCAATATTATAATTTTAATAACCATTAAAATAAAATAATATCTTTTT
>OZ019980.1:29054952-29169952 GCA_963970395.1 Ephialtes manifestator
TGAGATAAAAATATTTTATTTCAAACTGTTCCCAACAACATTTAATTAGAAAAATTAATTCAATTGTGAAACCAATATTCAATGCGATCAAATAATCTTATTAGAATTCTCAAAAAAATTATCATTTTATTGTCTAATAATTTAACCAAAATTACCATTTATTATAACCATATCCATATAAAATTATTATCTTTTTCCCAATAACTTGAACTAACTAAAAATCATTTTTCAAAATACTAATTAATAATATAATTCAACCAAAATTATAATTTTTTATACCCATCTATATAAAATTATTATCTTTATCCCAATAACTTGAACTAACTAAAAAATAAATTTAAAAAATACAAATTCACAATATTTGAGCTAACATTATAATTTTAATAACCAGTAAAATAAAATTATATATCTTTCAAAAAAATTTATTCAAACCAACTAAAAAAAAAACTTGTATTTTTTTTTTTTTTCAGATGACGTTAAAGAGGAACGAAAAGGGAAATCGAGCTGAATTATAATATTCGACGATTAAGAGAGTCGTGAATGATAAACATGAAGAGCTGCGCTAAAATAATCGTTAAAAATTAGTATAAACATAGAAAGTGGTGAAGATTAATATCGATAATGCGGATTCGTCGATGCGATGTTCTGAAAGGATAAAAAAGGAAAAATACATTGAAGTAATGACCAGTGAGGGCTCGAGGGTGAGGGACATCGCGTTTTCCAACTCGAATACGAATTTCCGGTCGTGTTACGTTAACCGGAAGCGCGAAAACAGGTGCGCAACTCATGTAATCCTGTTGAAGCTACTCGTGAGTCTTTGCTGCATAAGCGGCGTTCACTCAAATGTCTTTCGGAGCATAAAGGAGCTTAAGAATGCGGTAAACGCCGCGAGGCCACCGTCGCCATCGCCATCTATCGGTCATTGCGACTTTGAGGATAGTTGTGATTGGCTCTGGAATCGCACTGGTGCATTCATCAAGACCAATGCGAGCTTCACCTCGAAACGTCCTTTTGGACCATTCGAGGATTTTAATGGCTCGAAAAATGGTAATATGCATTTTTTTAAATTTATTTATTTCTTTATTTATTTTTTATTCTTTATTATTACTCATTTAATACTAAGTTTACTTGCAAAATAATATCAATAACAATAAGAATAATAATAATGATTATTATTATTATTATTGTTAAACTTAAAAATCCTCAAATGGTCGAAAAAAAATTTCAGACGATTTGAGGTAATATTTCTTCTTCTAATAATAATAATAGTAATTGTTATTATTATTAGAATAAATACCACCTTAAATTGTCTGAAATTGTTTTTCGACCATTTGAGGATTTTTGCTCCTCACAAAATGGTAACATGCAAACATTTTTTTTTTTTTACTTTTCTTGGCGGCTATTATTATTTATTATTATTACTAATAATTAATAATAATAATAATAGCCGCAAAAAAGTACATTTTTTCAAAATTTAGTTAAATTATTATTGACTATTATTATTATCATACTTTTGTATTTTTTTTTTTTAATAATATTAAAAATGCCTGCCCTTATTATTATTATTATTATTATTGGAATAAATATCACCTCAAATCGTCTGAAAATTTTTTTCGACCATTTGAGGATTTTTGCGGGTCGCAAAATGGCAACATGCAAACATTTTTTTTAACTTTTCTTGGCGGGTATTATTATTTATTATTGTTACTAATAATTAATAATAATAGCCGGAAAAAAAGTAAATTTTTTCAAAATTTAGTTAAATTATTATTGGCTATTATTATTATCATACTTTTTATTTTTTTTAATAATATTAAAAATGCCTGACCTTAATATTATTATTATTATTGGAATAAATATCACCTCAAATCGTCTGAAATTTTTTTTCGATCATTTGAGGATTATTGCGGCTCACAAAATGGCAACATGCAAACATTTTTTTTTTTACATTTCTTGGCGGCTATTATTATTTATTATTATTACTAATAATTAATAATAATAATAATAGCCGCAAAAAAAAAGTAAATTTTTAAAAAATTTAGTTAAATTATTATTGGCTATTATTATTATCATACTTTTTATTATTTTTTTTAAATAATATTAAAAATGCCTGACATTATTATTATTATTATTGGAATAAATATCATCTCAAATCGTTTGAAATTTTTTTTCGACCATTTGAGGATGTTTGGGTCTTAAAAAATGGTAACATGCAAAAATTGTTTTTACTTTATTTTACTTTTTTGTCGTGACAGAATTTTGAGAAAATAAAAATGGATTATAATCAATTGTTATATGTTTTAGGTCATTTTCTCTGGTTGTCTGGTCCAGCCTCCGACAAAATATGGTCAAAAACGATATCAGAAACTGGTGCTCGATGTCGTTTGGAGCTAGTGATGCATCACGTGCAAATGAGCAATGGAAGCATACAGCTTATCATTGAAACCATTAATCAGACTAGCACAGTAGCTGAAGAACGATTTGGCAACAACGACGCAAAGTTTGTATTCTCTGGATTTGCTTCTATTTAATATGACATAAATTATTTGATTTTCCTGCTTCTGTACCTAATTCGCATTAATTTATTAGCGCAAAAATAAGTTGATTTGTTCTCGTTGTATAATTAAAAATTAAAATAGTAGCTAAAAAAAATCATTTATTTCGAAATTCACATCAAATTATTATGTAAAAAATTATATATGTTTGTAGAAAAAATTAAGAAAATAGGAGCTAAAAAAATCATTTATCTCCAAATTCACACTAAATTATTGTGTAAAAAATAATATTTATTTGTAGAAAAAATTTAGAAAATAGTAGCTAAAAAAATCATTTATCTCGAAATTCGCATTAAATTATTGTGTAAAAAATAATATATGTTTGTAGAAAAAATTAAGAAAATAGTAGCTAAAAAAATCATTTATCTCGAAATTCGCATTAAATTATTGTGTAAAAAATAATATATGTTTGTAGAAAAAATTAAGAAAATAGTAGCTAAAAAAATCATTTATCTCGAAATTCACACTAAATTATTGTGTAAAAAATAATATATGTTTGTAGAAAAAATTAAGAAAATAGTAGCTAAAAAAAATCATTTATCTCGAAATTTACATTAAATTATTGTGTAAAAAATAATATATGTTTGAAGAAAAAATTAAGAAAATAGTAGCTAAAAAAATCATTTATCTCGAAATTCACACTAAATTATTGTGTAAAAAATAATATATGTTTGTAGAAAAAATTAAAAATATAGTAGCTAAAAAAATCATTTATCTCAAAATTCACACTAAATTATTGTGTAAAAAATAATATATGTTTGTAGAAAAAATTAAGAAAACAGTAGCTAAAAAAAATCATTTATCTCGAAATTCACACTAAATTATTGTGTAAAAAATAATATTTGTTTGTAGAAAAAATTAAGAAAATAGTAGCTAAAAAAATCATTTATCTCGAAATTTACACTAAATTATTGTGTAAAAAATAATATATGTTTGTACAAAAAATTAAGAAAATAGTAGCTAAAAATAATCATTTATCTCGAAATTCACATTAAATTATTGTGTCAAAAATAATATATGTACAAAAAATTAAGAAAATGGTAGCTAAAAGAATCATTTATCTCTAAATTCGCATTAAATTATTGTGTAAAAAATAATATATGTTTGTAGAAAAAATTAAGAAAATAGTAGCTAAAAAAATCATTTATCTCGAAATTCACATAAAATTATTATGTAAAAAATAATATATGTTTGTAGAAAAAATTAAGAAAATGGTAGCTAAAAAAATCATTTATCTCGAAATTCGCATTAAATTATTGTGTAAAAAATAATATATGTTTGTAGAAAAAATTAAGAAAATAGTAGCTAAAAAAAATCATTTATCTCGAAATTCACACTAAATTATTGTGTAAAAAATAATATCTGTTTGTATAGAAAATAAATAAAATAAGAGATTGATTTATTTTTCAGATGGTTCACAACAGGCTTCAATTTGGGTGTCATCACACAATTTTACAGAGTGGTTTTGGAAATAGTAGCACCTTATTACAATTCAAGCATTGCTATCGACAATATACGCCTGGTTGATTGTTTTCCAGGTAAAAAATTTGCAAAAATGTCAAAAATTCACAACCATTTACTGATCTTATTTGTTTGTCACATTAATTAATTCCCCTTTTTCTTTTCTATTTCAACAGAAGCACCGCCTGACTTCAACAAAAATTGCACTCCTGATATGTTTTGTTGCAACAATGGATCTTGCTTAAACAAAACTCGAGTTTGCGATTTGACGCCAGATTGCGCTGAAGGGGAAGACGAAACCGCGGAATGCGGTAAAAAAGAAAAAAAGAAACATTTTATAAACTTAACAAAATCGTTTTTAGGTCCACTAATCATTAATTTGTATTTTGTTAACCTTTGACACGCTATTTTCATTTTAGTAACTCTTGAAAAAAAAATTTCCACCTAAAATATAAGTTAAAAAAAAAGTCAGAAAAATCTAATGTTTCAATCATTAGTTCTTTATTTTTTAATATTTTTTAATTATTTTTTTAAGTGTGCTAAATAATTCTTAACAAATAAAGTAATGTAAAGGAACAATTAGTATTTAATTTGAGTTAGAGTTTGGATTTTATGGTATTTGAAATTTCTAATGATTGATGTTGCTTTTTCCAATTCTAATCAACATCGACTAATTTAGCTTGAATTTTCTACAAGGACGAATTAATGTGATAATAATGGCGAATAATTTTGTCCAGATAAAATGCCAGAAACAGCGAGATGTAATTTTGAACATGGTTGGTGTGGCTGGACAAATGTTCCTGGAAGACCATTGAATTGGACGCTTCATCAAGGCGCAACACCATCTGCAGGAACTGGTCCAAGTTATGATCACACTTATCGCAATAATACAGGTTAATATTAATCAATAATCCAATATAAATTATTAGAAAAAAATTCAGATTCACATTTAAAAAAATAAATAAATTTTTTTTTTTCATGCAGTTATTGAAGACATTTTGTTAGATTTTTTGTAGATGACACAATTATAGTTAAGGAGGTTAGAGCGCTCAACACTAGTCAAATCAGTGCTAAATTTTTAAAAGCGTTTCTAAAATTTCAGATGGTTTAATAATCTGTTCCAAGGTGTTAATCACATAGCAGCATTAGTTCTTGATATTCAAATACATTCACAGCTGTGATATCAACAGTAAATCGATCAATATCTGCAAATTTCCGATGTTATGTTTTTTCATCCAGTTTTTTAAAAGGGTAAACCGTAATATCAGTCCGATTATGACGACCAATAGCTCATTTTGTTTACTAAAAGATATTCTATCGATTGGCCGTCTATTTTTTAAAATCGTATTAGTAGTTCAAAAGATACAACCGTTTGTTTATCCTATCATAACCTAACATCAAGTATACAAATGGCTGTAACTTTTGAACGCCTGATACTATAGAAAATCCGGACGGTCAATCGATTAAGGATCTTCCACTGATCAAAATGAGCTATGTTTCGTCATAATCGGACTTATATTACGGTTTACCCTTTTACAAAACTGGATGAAAAAACATGACATCGGAAATTTGGAGATATTGATCGATTTACTGTTCATATGACAGCTGTGAATGTATTTGAATATCAAGAACTAATGCTGCTATGTTATTAACACGTTGGGACAGATTATTAAACCATATGAAATTGTAGAAACGCTTTTAAAAATTTAGCACTGATTTCACTAGTGTGGAGCGCTCCAACCTCCTTAATAATGCTCAATCGATTCAAGCAGTAAAAAGATGGTGATCGACCCGATCACATCTCATATTTTTAATAAAGTTGATTTCTCTTCACCATCCACTAATTATTATTTAAGGAGGTTGGAGCACTCCACACTAGTCAAATCAGTGTTAAATTTTTAAAATCGTTTCTAAAATTTCAGATGGTTTAATAATCTGTTCCAAGGTATTAATCACATAGCAGCATTAGTTCTTGATATTCAAATACATTCCCAGCTGTGATATCAACAGTAAATCGATCAATATCTACAAATTTCCGATGTTATGTTTTTTCATCCAGTTTTTTAAAAAGGTTAACCGTAATATCAGTCCGATTATGACGACCAATAGCTCATTTTGTTTACCAAAAGATATTCTATCGATTGGCCGTCTATTTTTTAAAATCGTATTAGTAGTTCAAAAGATACAACCGTTTGTTCATCCTATCATAACCTAACATCAAGTATACAAATGGCTGTAACTTTTGAACGCCTGATACTATAGAAAATCCGGACGGTCAATCGATTAAGGATCTTCCACTGATCAAAATGAGCTATGTTTCGTCATAATCGGACTTATATTACGGTTTACCCTTTTACAAAACTGGATGAAAAAACATGACATCGGAGATTTGGAGATATTGATCGATTTCCTGTTCATATGACAACTGTGAATGTATTTGAATATCAAGAACTAATGCTGCTATGTGATTAACACCTTCGAACAGATTATTAAACCATCTGAAATTGTAGAAACGCTTTTAAAAATTTAGCACTGGTTTGACTAGTGTGGAGCGTTCCAACCTCCTTAATAAAGCTGCTTGGTTGTTCTAAACCGAGAGAAAAAGTTTCATTGATTCACGGAAATCTTTTGTTAGATTTTTTGCAGATGACACAATTATAGTTAAGGAGGTTGGAGCGCTCCACACTAGTCAAATCAGTGCTAAATTTTTAAAAGCGTTTCTACAATTTCAGATGGTTTAATAATCTGTTCCAAGGTGTTAATCACATAGCAGCATTAGTTTTCGATATTCAAATACTTTCACAGCTGTGATATCAACAGTAAATCGATCAATATCTGCAAATTTCCGATGTTATGTTTTTTCATCCAGTTTTTTAAAAGGGTAAACCGTAATATCAGTCCGATTATGACGAAACATAGCTCATTTTGATCAGTGGAAGATCCTTAATCGATTGACCGTCCGGATTTTCTATAGTATCAGGCGTTCAAAAGTTACAGCCATTTGTATACTTGATGTTAGGTTATGATAGGATAAACAAACGGTTGTATCTTTTGAACTACTAATACGATTTTAAAAAATAGACGGCCAATCGATAGAATATCTTTTAGTAAACAAAATGAGCTATTGGTCGTCATAATCGGACTGATATTACGGTTTACCCTTTTAAAAAACTGGATGAAAAAACATAACATCGGAAATTTGCAGATATTGATCGATTTACTGTTGATATCACAGCTGTGAATGTATTTGAATATCAAGAACTAATGCTGCTATTTGATTAACACCTTGGAACAGATTATTAAACCATCTGAAATTGTAGAAACGCTTTCAAAAATTTAGCACTGATTTGACTAGTGTGGAGCGCTCCAAACTCCTTAAAAAATTACATTTTAAATGTTTTTTCGGGCTGTAATTGAAGGCATTTTGTTAGATTTTTTGCAGATGACACAATTATCGTTAATAGTGTTCTGAATACTATATTAGCTTATGACAAAAATGTTTGTAAAATTAGTTAACATTTTTCATTTGTCATTTTTGAGAATAATGTTAATTTTTTTTTTTGTTCTGTCCAATCAAGGGACATACGCATCCGTCGTGTTACCGAGAGCTATGGCGTACGGAAGTCGCGCTACTATGGACAGTCCGATATTCAATCCAACGCCTCCGTACAGCTCCGATCGGAAGAGTCCATTTTTTAATTCCTGTCAAGTAAGTGATAACCTGGTGAAAAATATTTCTCTGAAAACTGCGAAAATTTTTCTCAAACGCACAACATTGTTTTTTCATCTCCAAAAATTTTCAGAAACGCACAACATTTTTGTTAATCTCCAAAAATTTTCTGAAACTCACAACATTTTTTTAAACTCCAAAAATTTTCTGAAACGCACAAGATTTATTTTAATCTCCAAAAATTTTCTGAAACGCACAAGATTTTTTTTAATCTCCAAAAATTTTCTGATAACGTACAACATTTTTTTTTAATCTCCAAAAATTTACTGATAACGCACAACATTTTTTTTAATCTCCAAAAATTTTCTGAAACACAAGATTTTTTTTTACCTCCAGAAATTTTGTGATAACGCACAAAATTTTTTTTTAATCTCCAGAAATTTTGTGTAACACACAAAATTTTTGTTTAATCTTCAAAAAAATTTCTGAAACGCAAATTTTGTAAAATCTCGAAAAAATTTCTGAAATGCATAATATTTTTATATTAATCTCGGAAATTTCTCTGAAGTGCGCAACATTTTTTGTTTTCAATTTCGAAAATTTTTTCTCGAATACATAATTTTTTTTTTCAATCGGAAATTTATCTGCATTTAAGATTTAAAAAAAAATTAATTTGAAAAAGCTTTAAAATTCTTCTAAAATATATATGATTATTTAGGTTCGGTTTTTTTATCATCAATACGGTAAACGAAGCAACTCTTTGGGTTTGTACTTGGTCCACGTGAGGCCGCATCAGAATCGTACGGAAAGATTATGGTGGAGTTATGGAAACAGTGGTAATGTTTGGTACGATCAGGCAGTTCCACTTCCGGAAATTAAATATCGGTACGACTTTAAAAAAATTAAAAAAAAAAACTCATAAATCTTAACGATTATTTCTCTACCAATTATCATTCGTTTTCTGCAGATACTTTTTGCAATTCGAGGCAAGCAAAGGCTATAATGCAAGAGTCGACGTGGGAATCGACGATTTTTCTCTGAGTCCCGAATGTTTTGGAATTGGTAATTAAATAAATAAATTTAAATTCCCATAAAATCAACGAAAAATGGAAATTTTAATAAGTGCTTTCATAGAATTTTAGCACTAATAATTACTAAAATTATTGCAGGCGTGCCACCAGAAATCAACAAAGATTTCAACTACTACAGTCCAGTTATAGGATCTGAACGTCCATCAGAAAGACACGCAGATTTTGCTAATGAAACTGGTAATCACTTGATATAAATTAAATAATATTAAACAAGAATTTAAATTATAACTTTGCTTAGTTTTTCCTTATTATTTTCTATCTTTCTCAAAAAAAAACTTCCCAGCTTTGTAAAAAAAAAAAAAGAATAAAATTTGACTGAATTCATTAAATAAACAATTTTTATTTGGTCTAAATTGTAATTGTTGCAACATATTCTATTGAAAAAAAAGTCTAGATAAATTCCTTAAGGCATATTTAATTTACAAATTTTCAATTTTTCTTTGCAAATTTTAGCAGAATTTAAAAAAATATAAGGATTATGACAGAAAATTTGTGTTTTTACTTTACAAAATTGTTTATTGCAGTCGTGAGAATAACAACGTGTGGATCAACTGGTCGAATGGGTCCAACGGCGGAGAATTGTGCGAGGGAATACAATAAAACGGATATGGAATTATCGCCGTCGTCTTCATCGCCTTTACCAATTGGTTCCCTGGTAATAATAAATTAGAGACTGATACAGATCGTTAAAAAAATTTGAATGGGATTTAATCGTATTATTGGTTTTTTAAAATCGTTTATATCATTTATTTTTACCAGGGTTATGCTACTTCGACTATCAAGATTGAGGGAATTCAACGTTGGACTGCGCCTAGTGGAGGCTACTACACGTAAATTATTTTATGAATTATTTATCGAGAAACAGAAATTTGCAGAATTATTTGTTTTCAATTTTCAATTTTATAATTTTATAATTTTTATTTATTCGACTCTTTTCAAAACCTTCACATTCTTGGGGCTTGTTATTTCAGATCAGATTGTGACTTCAGAATATGATAATGTATATTATTCTAGGACTGCTTAATTTTTTTCAGATTTTTAAAGCCGACGTTTTTTTTTTTGATTTTAAGACTTTGCGAAACTTGAAATTTTTATTTACCTGTGATTTTGAGGGGAAAAAATGCTCTTTACAAGGAAAATAAGTAATTTTTCCTGCTTTCCTGTGTAAAGAGCATTTTTTCCCATAATCACATGTAAATAATAATTGCAATTTTCGCAAAATAGAAATAAGAGAAAAAGAGATAGTTAATCTCTTTTTCTCTTATCTTTACTTTATTGTTTTCCTCATTCGCCCCTCTTGGACCTCCGCTTCCTTCTCATTCAATCCATTCCTTCTTTCATTCTCTCTCCCCTCTTCCTGTTTTATCCTCTCCACTTACTCTCTCCCCCTCTGCTCTCTGCCTCTCCAATTCCTTCATCCATTTCTCTCCTCCTCCCTCTTCATTCAGAATCTCTCTAACCCTTTCCCCTATAGATCTTTCTTTCTCCTCTTCTCCTTTGCATCTCTCTAGCACGTGCTCCCACGACTCTGTCTCTCCTCCACAGATTCTACATGTTCTTTCTTCCTCCGTCCCCCAATATTTTCCTTCCCGCATCTGATTTCCTAATCTACATCTCGCTATTCTTTTACATCTTTCTTCAGTCCACCCCACTTTTAGGTACCAGGGTATTCCTTCCGTCATCACTTCCCTGTACCACCTGTTGTACCGCGATTTCCGAATTTTCCTCACCCTTTCCCTCTGTTGTTTCCTCTTGTCCTCTTTCTCTATACTTTCATCCTCCCCCCCCCCCCCCCGCATCCTGCTCTTGCTCTTCTAGCCCCATCTGCCTCCCGCTTTGCCTCCTTTCTTTCCTTCCCCTTTCCCACTTTGTTAGCCCGTGCTCCTCCCCCTCTTCTCTCTCCTTTATTTCGTCCCCCAATATTTTCCTTTCCGCATCTCATTCCCTAATCTATATCTCGCTATTCTTTTACATCTTTCTTCAGTCCATCCCACTTTTAGGTACCTCGGTATTTCTTCCGTCATCACTTCCCTGTACCACCTGTTGTACCGCGATTTCCGAATTTTCCTCACCCTTTCCCTCTCTTGTTTCCTCTTGTCCTCTTTCTCTATACTTTCATCCCCCCCCCCCCCGCATCCTGCTCTTGCTCTTGTATCCCCATCTGCATCCCGCTTTGCCGCCTTTCTTTCCTTCCCCTTTCCCACTTTGTTAGCCCGCGCTCCTCCCCCTCTTCTCTCTCCTTTATTTCGTCCCCCAATATTTTCCTTTCCGCATCTCATTCCCTAATCTATATCTCGCTATTCTTTTACATCTTTCTTCAGTCCATCCCACTTTTAGGTACCTCGGTATTTCTTCCGTCATCACTTCCCTGTACCACCTGCTGTAGCGCTATTTCCTAATTTTCCGCGCCCTTTCCCTCTCTTGTTTCCTCTTGTCCTCTTTCTCTATACTTTCATCCCCCCCCCGCATCCTGCTCTTGCTCTTGTATCCCCATCTGCATCCCGCTTTGCCGCCTTTCTTTCCTTCCCCTTTCCCACTTTGTTAGCCCGTGCTCCTCCCCCTCTTCTCTCTCCTTTATTTCGTCCCCCAATATTTTCCTTTCCGCATCTTATTTCCTAATCTATATCTCGCTATTCTTTTACATCTTTCTTCAGTCCATCCCACTTTTAGGTACCTCGGTATTCCTTCCGTCATCACTTCCCTGTACCACCTGCTGTACCGCTATTTCCTAATTTTCCGCGCCCTTTCCCTCTCTTGTTTCCTCTTGTCCTCTTTCTCTATACTTTCATCCCCCCCCCCCCGCATCCTGCTCTTGCTCTTCTATCCCCATCTGCCTCCCGCTTTGCCTCCTTTCTTTCCTTCCCCTTTCCCACTTTGTTAGCCCGTGCTCCTCTCTCCCCCTCTTCTGTCTCCTTTATTTCGTCCCCCAATATTTTCCTTTCCACATCTCATTTCCTAATCTATATCTCGCTATTCTTTTACATCTTTCTTCAGTCCATCCCACTTTTAGGTATCTCGGTATTCCTTCCCTCATCACTTCCCTTTACCACCTGTTGTACCGCGATTTCCGAATTTTCCTCACCCTTTCCCTTTCTTGTTTCCTCTTGTCCTCTTTCTCTATACTTTCATCCCCCCCCCCCGCATCCTGCTCTTGCTCTTGTATCACCATCTGCCTCCCGCTTTGCCTCCTTTCTTTCCTTCCCCTTTCCCACTTTGTTAGCCCGTGCTCCTCCCCCTCTTCTCTCTCCTTTATTTCGTCCCCCAATATTTTCCTTTCCGCATCTTATTTCCTAATCTATATCTCGCTATTCTTTTACATCTTTCTTCAGTCCATCCCACTTTTAGGTACCTCGGTATTCCTTCCGTCATCACTTCCCTGTACCACCTGCTGTACCGCTATTTCCTAATTTTCCGCGCCCTTTCCCTCTCTTGTTTCCTCTTGTCCTCTTTCTCTATACTTTCATCCCCCCCCCGCATCCTGCTCTTGCTCTTCTATCCCCATCTGCCTCCCGTTTTGCCTCCTTTCTTTCCTTCCCCTTTCCCACTTTGTTAGCCCGTGCTCCTCTCTCCCCCTCTTCTGTCTCCTTTATTTCGTCCCCCAATATTTTCCTTTCCGCATCTCATTCCCTAATCTACATCTCGCTATTCTTTTACATCTTTCTTCAGTCCATCCCACTTTTAGGTACCTCGGTATTCCTTCCCTCATCACTTCCCTTTACCACCTGTTGTACCGCGATTTCCGAATTTTCCTCACCCTTTCCCTCTCTTGTTTCCTCTTGTCCTCTTTCTCTATACTTTCATCCTCCCCCCCCCCCGCATCCTGCTCTTGCTCTTCTATCCCCATCTGCCTCCCGCTTTGCCTCCTTTCTTTCCTTCCCCTTTCCCACTTTGTTAGTCCGTGCTCCTCCCCCTCTTCTCTCTCCTTTATTTCGTCCCCCAATATTTTCCTTTCCGCATCTCATTCCCTAATTTATATCTCGCTATTCTTTTACATCTTTCTTCAGTCCATCCCACTTTTAGGTACCTCGGTATTCCTTCCCTCATCACTTCGCTTTACCACCTGTTGTACCGCGATTTCCGAATTTTCCTCACCCTTTCCCTCTCTTGTTTCCTCTTGTCCTCTTTCTCTATACTTTCATCCCCCCCCCGCATCCTGCTCTTGCTCTTGTATCCCCATCTGCCTCCCGCTTTGCCTCCTTTCTTTCCTTCCCCTTTCCCAGTTTGTTAGCCCGTGCTCCTCTCTCCCCCTCTTCTGTCTCCTTTATTTCGTCCCCCAATATTTTCCTTTCCGCATCTCATTCCCTAATCTATAACTCGCTATTCTTTTACATCTTTCTTCAGTCCATCCCACTTTTAGGTACCTCGGTATTCCTTCCCTCATCACTTCCCTTTACTACCTGTTGTACCGCTATTTCCTAATTTTCCGCGCCCTTTCCCTCTCTTGTTTCCTCTTGTCCTCTTTCTCTATACTTTCTTCCCTCCCCCCACCCCCCCCCGCATTCTGCTCTTGCTCTTGTATCCCAACTGCCTCCCGCTTTGCCTCCTTTCTTTCCTTCCCCTTTCCCACTTTGTTAGCCCGTGCTCCTCCTCCTCTTCTCTCTCCTTTATTTCCTTCCAGCACAGCCTCGCTAGTTCGTTTCCTCCTCCGTTTCTTAGCTTTTCCTCATACTTTCACGCTCTTCGCCCTGCACTTATCCTAAACTTGTCTCTCTTTGCCTCCTCTTTCATCATATATCCGATAATTTTTTTAATGAGTCATCCATAAATAATAATACAATTGAAAATGTTGTAATACTAAAAAAAAATTCTGACCATTTAGATTGATCGCTGTTGGAGCGAGAGGAGGTCGAGGATCCATGGGAATGGGAAGCACTTTAGGTGCTCTTGCTCGTGGTGTAATTGAACTGGAAAAGGGTGAGACCCTTTATTTCCTAATTGGTCAACCAGGAATGGATGCGTGTCCGAGAAGTCTTGGCTCTCAGCAGAATTACTGTCAGCAAAATAATCAGTCAAGTGTTGCCTCTGGTAACTCGAAAACTGCGACACTTATTCAACAAGTTCATAAAATAACGTGGTCTGGCGGTGGCGGAGGTGGGGGAGGAGCTACTTATATATTTACGGTAAGAAAATCATCGATTAATCATTAGAATTACAATCATTTTATCTAATTACATTACATTTTATTTTATATATTTGTACCAACACATTTTTTCGAAAAACATCAATTACAGTAATCGAAACATTTAAACAACCTCAAATAAAAAAAAGTTTAAATAATTCACAAATACGAAAGACTGAAAAATCTCGGAAATTTTTCGAAAAAAAAATAAAATAAAATAAAACGGTACAATAAATACGTTTAAAATTTAACTTAAAAAAAACCAAATTCCCTATGTAAAATTTTTGAACGGTAATTTCAGCTTTAACAAAAGATAAATAAGAAATATTTTCGAAATATATAAAAATTGTAAATATTTTGGTATTCATTTTTTTTTCTTTCTGCTTTAGGTTAATAAATCTGGGAAATATCGAGCGTTGCTCGTGGCTGCAGGAGGAGGTGGTTTAGGTGGAGGACCATTTAAAGACGATGGAAGTCAGCATGGACGTGGTCCTTTAATTGGCAGAAATTACGAAGAAGATTCTTTAGGGCATAAAGAAGCTGGTAATTTAATAAATCGATTAATTAATAAGCCTTGTTTATATTTTTCAAATGTAAGTTTTACGAAAATTTCCTAAAGACGATCAACTACGTGTGTCAAAATTCACAATTTATAAAAAATCTTAAATGTACAATTTTTTTGTTAATTTATTAAACATGATTAAGTATACGTATTGAAATTCACAATTTATTTAAAAAATTAAATACACATTTATTTTTTTAAGTTTTTAAACATGATCAACTATATGTGTCGAAGCTCATCGAATGTTTTACTTATTTTTAAGGTGGCGGTGGCGGTGGTTGGAACAGATCGATTCAAAATAACTTTGCGCGAGGATCTGCTGGTTTTCCTTTAGTAAAAGGTGGATTTGGTGGACAAGGATGCGGCCAAAATGAACAGGGTCAAGGAGATGGTGGTTTTGGTGGTGGTGGAGGAGGCTGCAAGACTGGAGGCGGTGGTGGCGGATTTATCGGTAAGCTGAACGCTAATTGCCCGAATTTTGATTCCTCGTAGTTTGTTTTTCCAGAATTCCAGAATTCACAGATCAACTTCCGGTTGGAAAATCCAACCTAAAAATTTGTTGGTCTTCATCGTCATTCTCAAGTCGTATATTCTACCCCAGAAAATACCGGTTACATACCTTTTTATGATGATTTTAAAAAAAGTCACTTTTTTCCGTTTCTGATTCCAGAATTCAAAGATCCGACTTCCGGTCGGAAATTCCAACCCAAATTTTTTTTTTCTTCAAGATATTAAATTTTGGTCTTCACCATCATTCTCAAGTCGCATATTCTACCCCAGAAAATGTCTTTTTATGACGATTTTTAAAAAAGTCACTTTTTTCCGTTTCTGATTCCAGAATTCGTAGATCTGACTTCCGGTCGGAAAATCCAACGCAAATTTTTTTTTCTTCAACATATCGAATTTTGGTCTTCACCATAATTCTCAAATCGCATATTCTACCCCAGAAAATGCCTTTTTATGACAATTTTTAAAAAAGCTACTTTTTTCCGTTTCCGATTCCAGAATTCGTAGATCTGACTTCCGGTCGGAAAAACCAACCCAAATTTTTTTTTCTTCAAGATATTGAATTTCATTTAATTCACTATCGTTCGTAAATCGTAATTTGAGAACGATAATGACAGAGTTGTAAATGGCAAATACTTATAGAAATAATGATGATGATACGATCAGCTCTATAATTATGATTTTATAATAATAACATGTAGCGATTGTAATACGATGATTAAACTTTGGAATGGCTGCAAAAATTATTATTTTTCAATAAAAATTCACGGTAATCCTTTTGAAAAAATGGAAAAAAAAAGTAATGCATTACTTATTTCTTTCATTTTTTCCACTATTTCTTGCAATATTAAAGCGAAAATTAATTTTTTTTTCAGCTGTTTAAATGTTTACACTCTATTTTATAATCACTACATATTATTATTATGAAATCATAATTACAAAACAAATTGTACTGTAAACTATATCTCATGAATTAATGGGGATTTACAACTTTGGATAGTGAAGGCCAAAATATGCGTATTCTACCCCAGAAAATACCGTTTACAAGACTTTTTACCATGATTTATTTTTTTACTATTTTAGGAGGCAGTACCGGCCACGGTGTGTCGGAAAATGGCGAAGGAGGCTATTCGTATGCATCTTTGGATCTTTTACACACAAACTTTCGTTCCGGAGCCAATCAAGGACCCGGTGAGGTGTCGATAATTCCGGGGATAAGTGGTTGTGGTTGTGATTTTCGTTGTGTTGCCCTCGATCTTCATCTGAGCGAGACAAAATGTCTCTGTCCACAGGGTTGGCTATTAGGAAATAATTCGCGTTCTTGTCTAGGTAATTATACAATAATTATTTCTTCAACAATTCATTAAAACATCCGTTAACACAATTCAATTTTTTTTTTTTACTGTTTATACGATATTTTTCTTTCTGAGTTCCTCTTCTTCACGTGTTAAATAATTACTACGTATATATTCTCAATATTTATAAATTTAATTTATTGATATTAATTTTGTAAAATTATTTTTATAATTATTGAATTTACTGCCTGATATTAATTTTATACAAGTTTGAAGTATAAAAAAAATACATCAAATTTGTAGATTATTTTTTTAAATGTTTATACGTTATATTTTTCTTTCTGAATTCCTCTTCTTCACGTGTTAAATAATTACTACGTATATATTCTCAATATTTATAAATTTAATTTATTGATGTAAATTTTGTAAAATTATTTTTATAATTATTGAATTTACTGACTGATATTAATTTTATACAAGTTTGAAGTATAAAAAAAATACATCAAATTTGTAGATTATTTTTTAAGCACATTTTTTTACTGTTTATACGATATTTTTCTTTCTGAGTTCCTCTTCTTCACGTGTTAAATAATTACTACGTATATATCCTCAATATTTATAAATTTAATTTATTGATATAAATTTTGTAAAATTATTTTTATAATTATTGAATTTACTGACTGATATTAATTTTATACAAGTTTGAAGTATGAAAAAAATACATCAAATTTGTAGATTATTTTTTAAGCACATTTTTTTTACTGTTTATACGATATTTTTCTTTCTGAGTTCCTCTTCTTCACGTGTTAAATAATTACTACGTATATATTCTCAATATTTATAAATTAAATTTATTGATATAAATTTTGTAAAATTATTTTTATAATTATTGAATTTACTGTCTGATATTAATTTTATACAAGTTTGAAGTATCAAAAAAATACATCAAATTTGTAGATTATTTTTTAAGCACATTTTTTTACTGTTTATACGATATTTTTCTTTCTGAGTTCCTCTTCTTCACGTGTTAAATAATTACTACGTATATATCCTCAATATTTATAAATTTAATTTATTGATATAAATTTTGTAAAATTATTTTTATAATTATTGAATTTACTGACTGATATTAATTTTATACAAGTTTGAAGTATGAAAAAAATACATCAAATTTGTAGATTATTTTTTAAGCACATTTTTTTTACTGTTTATACGATATTTTTCTTTCTGAGTTCCTCTTCTTCACGTGTTAAATAATTACTACGTATATATTCTCAATATTTATAAATTAAATTTATTGATATAAATTTTGTAAAATTATTTTTATAATTATTGAATTTACTGTCTGATATTAATTTTATACAAGTTTGAAGTATCAAAAAAATACATCAAATTTGTAGATTATTTTTTAAGCACATTTTTTTTACTGTTTATACGATATTTTTCTTTCTGAGTTCCTTTTCTTCACGTGTTAAATAATTAATACGTATATATTTTCAATATTTATAAATTTAATTTATTGATATAAATTTTGTAAAATTATTTTTATAATTATTGAATTTACTGTCTGATATTAATTTTATACAAGTTTGAAGTATCAAAAAAATACATCAAATTTGTAGATTATTTTTTAAGCACATTTTTTTTTACTGTTTGTACGATATTTTTCTTTCTGAGTTCCTTTTCTTCACGTGTTAAATAATTACTACGTATATATTCTCAATATTTATAAATTTAATTTATTGATATTAATTTAGTAAAATTATTTTTATAATTATTGAATTTACTGACTGATATTAATTTTATACAAGTTTGAAGTATCAAAAAAATACATCAAATTTGTAGATTATTTTTTAAGCACATTTTTTTTACTGTTTATACGATATTTTTCTTTCTGAGTTCCTTTTCTTCACGTGTTAAATAATTACTACGTATATATTCTTAATATTTATAAATTTAATTTATTGATATTAATTTTGTAAAATTATTTTTATAATTATTGAATTTACTGACTGACATTAATTTTATACAAGTTTGAAGTATCAAAAAAATACATGAAATTTGTAGATTATTTTTTAAGTATATTTTTAAACACAAAATTCGTATTTTTCAGTGGCAGATGAGTTGAACGTCGCTCATCAGACTTTCATGATTTTGCTAATAGTGGGAAGCGTGATTCTCTTATTCGCTTTGTCAGCTTTATGCGTCCTACTTTGTAAGTCTCGTTTCGTTCGTCCTAATTACAAATTCATTCGTTAATTATTAACGACAAGCCAGAAAGCTTCTCCAATTTTACTAATGGAATAAATTGAATAATTCATTACAGACAATCGATACCAGAATCGGAAAGCTCTTCTCGAACGTCGACATCGCATGTTCGATACTGAACTCACGCCGTTGCAGCAACACCCCAGCGAATTCATGATGACGGAATTTAATCCGAACTACGAATTTGCTGGAAATTTATGTAGCATCAAAGATCTACCACAAATACCGCGCGACAGTATTTCCTTCGTAAAGTAAGCGAAAAGATAAATCGATAAAAATATTTTAAAAAAGAACTTGCACATTGCTTCCTCATTGTTTTTCGCTTTTTCCAAAACTTCCTCTCTGAGGAATCAAAAAAGTATGTTATTCAATTTTGGCTTCCTCATAGAGGAAGCTTTGTAAAAAGCGAAAAATAATGAGGAAGCAATGTGCAATGTTATTATTATAAAATCATAATTATAGAGCCGACCGGATCATCATCATTATTTCTATAAGTATTAGGCATTTATAACTCTGTGAAAATGTCGTCTATGAGGAAGCAATAAATCGTTGGATGAAAATTTTAATTTATAACTTTGATTAATTAATTTACATTTCAGACCACTTGGCCAAGGCGCATTTGGCGAAGTTTTTCAAGGAATCTACAAATACAGACGAGGCGAGGAACATCCGGTAGCAGTGAAAACTCTTCCCTCAGCGTCTACTCAACAGGCGGTCGCAGATTTTATGATGGAAGCCTTAATTATGAGCAAATTTAATCATCCGAATATTGTCCTGTTTGTCGGAATTTCGTTCGATAAACATCCAAGATATATCATTCTGGAATTACTCGCTGGAGGCGATTTGAAAAACTTTTTACGAGAGGAACGACCTCGACCGGTATGTGGTTTTTTTTTGGACAAATTTTTTTTAAGAGTTTGTTCGAGTATTTTTTATTTTTCTATATCCAAAAAATACGTAATTTCACTAAACTCCATTTTAAATATATATATATTTTTTCGCGATTAATCAGGCTTAAAAATGCCAAATAACATATCAGATTACGTTAATTTTTATATTTTGTAAAGATTTTTTAAGTTACAGCAAAAAAAAAAAATTGCACATTCTTAACGATTCATTAAGTTTTTCCAAATAATTCCTCGGCATTTGTAATCAGTAGAAAATGTACGTTAAGATAAGCCATTTATTTATCACATCAGTAAGACCAAGTTTAATATAAAAAAAATTTTAAATGATAAAGATATTAACTTTTTTTCGTTTTTTTTTATTTTTTAGGAACGCCCAACGTCTTTAACGATGCTAGATTTAGTAATGTGCGCTCACGATGTCGCAAATGGCTGCAAATATATGGAAACAAATCGCTTTATACATCGCGATATCGCTGCAAGAAATTGTCTACTTTCTTGCAAGGGGCCTGGACGTGTTGTAAAGATTGCCGATTTTGGAATGGCGAGGGATATTTACAGAAGCGATTATTACAAAAAAGGTGGTAAAGCTATGCTTCCGGTTAAGTGGATGCCACCGGAAAGTTTCCTGGATGGTATTTTCAGCACGAAAACCGACGTATGGTAAGCGAAACATTTTTTTTTTCATTAATTTTATTTATAATTGCAATTACGCGCCAAGTGATTTATTTTATTTATTTTATTTATGGTATTTATTTTATTTATTGTATTTATTTTATTTATTTTATTTATTGTATTTATTTCATTTATTTTATTTATTTTATTTATTTTATTTATTTTATTTATTTTATTTATTTTATTTATTTTATTTATTTTATTTATTTTGTTTATTTTGTTTATTTTGTTTTTTTTTTGTTTATTTTATTTATTTTGTTTTTTTTATTTATTAGTTGGTAAATCCCGTAATAACAATACAATTTGTGTTTTTAGGGCATTTGGAGTTCTTCTGTGGGAAATTATGTCTTTTGGCTATATGCCATACACTGGTTGTGCTAATCGCGAAGTTATGTCTATGGTAACGACCGGCGGACGTTTGGAAAGACCGGCGGGTTGTCCTGATCCAATTTATGGTCTGATGACTCGATGCTGGCATCCCAATCCTGATGACAGGCCTAGTTTCGCTACGATTCTCGAAAGAATTGGATACTGCATGCAGGTAATTCTTTTTAAATACTTAAGGGTTTTTAATACATAGATTCCCAACTAAAAACTTTGTTTCCAACAGAATATCAATATTTCAGAATTTCAGAATTACGGTTTTTTAGAATTTCCGAATTTCCGAATTTCAGAATTACAGATTTTCAGAATCTCAAAATTTGGGAATTACAGATTTTCAGATTTTCAGTTTTTCAGTTTTTCAGATTTTCAGATTTTCAGATTTTCAGTATTTCAGAATTGCAGATTTTCAGAATTTCAAAATTTCAGTATTTCAGAATTACAGATTTTCAGAATTTCAAAATTTCAGTATTTCAGAATTACAGATTTTCAAAACTTCAGAAGTTCAGAATTACAGATTTTCAGAATTTCAAAATTTCAGAATTATAGATTTCCAAAATTTCAGATTTTCAGAATTTTAAAATTTCAGAATTTCAGAATCACAGATTTTCAGAATTACAAAATTTCAGAATTACAGATTTTCAGAATCTCAAAATTTCAGAATTACAGATTTCCAAAATTTCAGATTTTCAGAATTTCAAAATTTCAGATTTTCAGAATTTCAAAATTTCGGAATTACAGATTTTCAGAATCTCAAAATTTCAGAAATACAGATTTCCAAAATTTCAGATTTTCAGAATTTCAGAATAACAGATTTTCAAAATTTCAGAATTACATATTTTCAGAATTTCAGAATGTCAGAATTTTTTCAAGGCCATTTTTATAAAACAATTTGTACAAAAATTCCGAAAAAAAATAAATTGGCCAAAGTGCATTACAAAAAGAAAAGATTCAACTTTTTTCTCAATTTCAAGGACTTTAATTTCCGGTCTTATTATTATTTTAGGATCCGGATGTGATAAATTATCCGATGCCAAACTACGACATTTTACCTCCTTCGGAAAGAGACCAGATCATAATGAGACCGGATCCAGAGACGGAATGCATAAATGTGCACACAGAAGTGAGTCACGAATAAAATAAAAAGAATAAAATATCTTTGAGTTATTTTGCATTAATCGTTTCGTCGGTTTTCCATAAATTTTCTTTTTTAATTCACCGTAAAAGTACATTAATTTAACATCACAATTGTGCATTAAATTTGTTTTATTTATTTCTGTACAAAAAATGTTAATAAACAAAAAATTTGTTGTTTAATCAAGGAAATTAATCTACTGCGAATCGGAAAATATTAACAGGATTTGAGAGAGTGAGAAAGAATTTATCTTTTTTTTCTTCCGAAGCGATACAAGCGTTTTTTATTTTGATGTTGGTTAGGTCTAGGAATGGAGCTCGAACGTATGCAGTTGTAGGTTCGTTAAGATGCGTTTTGCATGATTTATTGCACAGCTGGACGGATTTGGATATATGCAACCGCGAGCAGTTTTCTGGCCGTCCGGATATCGAATGGGTCCAGTTCCCGGAATCGTTTACGCTTCTCTTCGTCACGGTGAAGAGCGCGAAGGCGAAAATGTTCAAGAAACAACGTTAATGGAGCCAAAGCAACACGAGGACGAGTCGGAAAATTTGATGAAGCGTCGAACATCGCTTCACGATTCAAACAACATCTGCGCAAACGAGGTACAGTAAAAATTACAAAAATAATAACTTTCCATTAAAAAATAAAAAATAATATTACTAATAAAATAATAATTAAATAATAATCAATTTTGAAAAAAATAATAATAATAACTTTAAATTACAAAATAATAACAATTAATTATGACAAAGGTTATTTTTTTAAACACAATATTGCATAAAATAATAAGAAAATAATTAATTAAAAATAAAAAATAATATTACTAATAAAATAATAATTAATTTAAAAAAAAAATAATAAAATAATAATTAATTTTTAGAAAAATAATAATAATAACTTTAAATTACAAAATAATAACAATTAATAATTACAAAGGTTATTTTTTTAAACACAATATTGCAATTATTATATGGGGCACTCCATCTCGATTCGACCTGGATTTGACCCTTGAGCTCCCCGATTTGGCTCGTAATTTTTTGTAGGATTGATTAGACCCTCAAATGCACCGGATTTTCATTTTTTATCTTGTCTATGCAAATTTTTGTTTTTCTATTTTTTTATATAAGTAATTTATAAATAATTTAAAAATCTGAAAAAATTCGGAAAAATACTTTGTTGAATATCAAAATTTTCTAGCTTATAGCTTTTTTGATTTAAAGAATTATTAAAAAATAGAAAAAATAATTAATCTACTACAGGCGATTGGCCAAACGTTTATTTATGTAAACTTGGATTTTTTAGCATTTTTACAAATGAAAAACACACAGAATTATCAACATTTGTCATTTAAATATTCGAGATCATCGAATATTCGTGCGAATAATTTGTGTTTAAATTCAAAATCGAATATTTGAAAATTCGCACATTATTAGATTCGTACTAAAAATCTCAGAGTATTTCAAAATTATTTTCGCAGGGAATTCGCAATAATCAGCTCTCGATGGAAGACGACAACACGAAGAAGAAATTTTCCAACGAATTCGTGGATGTCGAGGGTAACAACATGGATTCGAGAAATCTCAATTCCAGGGAATGTTGCAACGATCGCAGAGATCGAAGAAACGGAAATGGCGAAAGTACAACGACAACAGACACGAATTCGGACTCTTTGGCTATACCTTCGTCCACTTCACCACCGGAAACGGTTGTATCTTCGCCGAACACGCGGACGTCTTCGCCGAGTCACGTGATCATCAACAACGCCAACGGAAACAACATAAATGGGATGATAAGAAAAAGCGCGTTGAAAGCCGCACTCAGTTTAGATCCGAGTACACTTTATCGTGGCACGATACCCTATGAGAAAATAGCTTTTTCGACACCTCCGCCACGTCTCAGCAATCCTGGAAGCATGGAATTGCGAAAGGTATGATCGTTTAAGGAGGTTGAAGCGCTCTACACTAGTCAAAACAGTGCTAAATTTTTAAAAGCGTTTCTACAATTTCAGATGGTTTAATAATCTGTTCCAAGGTGTTAAGGTAGTTCTGTCGGCACGCCGGAGTCATAAATCTCAGAGTCTATATGACATTAAAAAATAATCATATGCATCGCTTTGATAGCCTTAATAATAATATTAAAAATAATCGAGAATCCTTCGAAATAGTCGCAGTCAAATTAAAACGATTATTTGTAAATAGTTGATATGTTTAGTGCGGATTTGACTTATTTTTTACGATAATTAGGTTAGGAAACGTCATTTGACTCGGTATGCACTTTAACCTTGGTTTAATTAAAAATGATTCCGGAGACTTCACCTTTTTTCATGATGCATCAATTCCTGAATGATTTGCGAATCCGTAGTACTTTTTATTTTTTTTCTATCTTTGATCTAAGTATGTTAATTTTCGATTTAAAGATCAATTTTTCCAGCCCTCCCGTGAGCACCGTGTAAAAAGATTGTTTTTCAAGTTTTAATTGTTCATTCAAATACTCGGTAAAAGCCTTCAAAATTTTGTGCAAGTAAAATTGAATAGCTAAATTACAACATGTCAAAAATTCATGCATATGAGTTTGGATTGCATTTACGACACGTTTCATCATATTTCTAATCGTATGACATCGACATCCGAAATCCCAATTTTCAGGTCCCAAGTATTTACATGGTCTCGAAATATTACGTTTCGTCAAAAAATGCCCCACTCAGCCCTGGACCAAGAAATGTCCACGTTTCATGACATTTCTAATCGTATGGCATCGACATCCGAAATCCCAAGTTTCAGGTCCCAAGTACTTACATGGTCTCGAAATTTGAGGTATCGCCCTGGACCAAGAAATGTCCACGTTTCATGATATTTCTAATCGTATGGCATCGACATCCGAAATCCCAATTTTCAGGTCCCAAGTACTTACATGATCTCGAAATATTACGTTTCGTCAAAAAGTGCCCCATTCAGCCCTGGACCAAAAAATGTCCACGTTTCATGACATTTCTAATCGCATGGCATCGACATCCGAAATCCCAAGTTTCAGGTCCCAAGTACTTACATGGTCTCGAAATTTTAGGTTTCGCCCTGGACCAAGAAATGTCCACGTTTCATGATATTTCTAATCGTATGGCATCGACATCCGAAATCCCAATTTTCAGGTCCCAAGTACTTACATGATCTCGAAATATTACGTTTCGTCAAAAAGTGCCCCATTCAGCCCTGGACCAAAAAATGTCCACGTTTCATGACACTTCTAATCGTATGGCATCGACATCCGAAATCCCAATTTTCAGGTCCCAAGTACTTACATGGTCTCGAAATTTTAGGTTTCTTCAAAAAAATGACCCAATCAGCCCGAGACAAATTAATGTCGACGTTTCATGACATTTCTAATCGTATGGCATCGACATCCGAAATCCCAATTTTCAAGTCCTAAGTACTTACATGGTCTCGAAATTTTAGGTTTCGTCAAAAAATGCCCCAATCAGTCCTGGACCAAGAAATGTCCAAGTTTCATGACATTTCTAATCGTATGGCATCGGCATCCGAAATCCCAGTTTTCAGGTCCCAAGTACTTACATGATCTCGAAATATGACGTTTCGTCAAAAAATGCCCCATTCAGCCCTGGACCAAAAAAGTGTCCACGTTTCATGACATTTCTAATCGCATGGCATCGATATCCGAAATCCCAATTTTCAGGTCCGAAGTACTTACATGGTCTCGAAATTTTAGGTTTCGTAAAAAAATGCCCCAATCAGCCCGGGACAAAGTAATGTCGACGTTTCATGACATTTCTAATCGTATGGCATCGACATCCGAAATCCCAATTTTCAGGTCCTAAGTACTTACATGATCTCGAAGTATTACGTTTCGTCAAAAAGAGCCCCAATCAGCCCTGGATCAAGAAATGTCCACGTTTCATGACATTTCTAATCGTATGGCATCGGCATCCGAAATCCCAGTTTTCAGGTCCCAAGTACTTACATGATCTCGAAATATGACGTTTCGTCAAAAAATGCCCCATTCAGCCCTGGACCAAAAAAGTGTCCACGTTTCATGACATTTCTAATCGCATGGCATCGATATCCGAAATCCCAATTTTCAGGTCCGAAGTACTTACATGGTCTCGAAATTTTAGGTTTCGTAAAAAAATGCCCCAATCAGCCCGGGACAAAGTAATGTCGACGTTTCATGACATTTCTAATCGTATGGCATCGACATCCGAAATCCCAATTTTCAGGTCCTAAGTACTTACATGATCTCGAAGTATTACGTTTCGTCAAAAAGAGCCCCAATCAGCCCTGGATCAAGAAATGTCCACGTTTAATGACATTTCTAATCGCATGGCATCGACATCCGAAATCCCAATTTTCAGGTCCCAAGCACTTACATGGTCTCGAAATTTTAGGTTTCTAGCTTAATCACATAGCAGCATTAGTTCTTGATATTCAAAAACATTCACAGCTGTCATATGAAAAATAAATCGATCAATATCTCCAAATTTCCGACGTCATGTTTTCTCATCCAGTTTTGTAAAAGTGTAAACCGTAATATCAGTCCGATTATAACGAAACATAGCTCATTTTGATCAGTGGAAGATCCTTAATCGATTGATCGTCCGGATTTTCTATAGTATCAGGCGTTCAAAAGTTACAGCCATTTGTATACTTGATGCTAGGTTATGATAGGATAAACAAACGGTTGTATCTTTTGAACTACTAACACGCTTTAAAAAAATAGACGGTGAATCGATAGAATATCTTTTAGTAAACAAAATGCGCTATTGGTCGTCATAATCGGACTGATATTACGGTTTACCCTTTTAAAAAACTGGATGAAAAAACATAACATCGGAAATTTGCAGATATGGATCGATTTACTGTTGATATCACAGCTGTGAATGCATTTGAATATCAAGAACTAATGCTGCTATGTGATTAACACCTTGGAACTGATTATTAAACCATCTGAAATTGTAGAAACGCTTTTAAAAATTTAACACTGATTTGACTAGTGTGGAGCGCTCCAACCTCCTTAAGGAAATTCCAGCGGTGCTGACATGTCAAAAGCCAATATTGGCCAATTATTTTCTTTCATTATTACTAAACTACCAAATTTGTGTTAAACCCGCAAGGAAGTCGATTTAACATCTATTTTATTTATTGAAATTGTTTTCCAATAAAGAGTCATACTCAACTAAACATACGGAACATTTTTTATTTTTTAAATTTTTTCAATGCAAATTTTTTGTTTTTATATTTTTTTAAAGTGACATATCGAATACCACAATTAAAAAATCTGAAAAAATTCGAAAAAATACATAGTTGAATATCAAAATTTTCTAGCTTATAGCCAAAAGTGGGTAAGATGTTTCTGCTTATAGTTTTTAATCTTTTTTGATTTAAAAAAAATTATTAAAAAATAGAAAAAAAATCTCCTACAGGCGATTGGTCAAACGTTTATTTATGTAAACTCGGATGTTTTTTAGAGTTTTCTCAGATTTTTAGGAATTTTTCATATTTTTCTGAACTAAATGTGGTTTGTATGATACTATTCCAGTATCATACAAACCACATTCTAAAAATCATTTTCCTTGTTATCACTTTCTTCTTTTACTGCTGATTTTCATTTGCTTCGTAAAATAAAATAAATACCTTGCGGCGATCCTCTTCTTTCCTTGCTCTTCTTAAGTATACTAATAATTGTTTTCGTATTAGCCTTTGACATGGCTGTGCCCTGGAATTTTCTTATAATTCTTCCCAAGAACAATGTTAATCGAATAAATCGTTAAAGCCTTTTTTCACGTGATTAATGAAGGATTCATTGGGCCACGAGTTGCCGAGAGAAGAGGAATGCTCTTGCTGAGGGTCATTTACGGGGGACTGACGAGGATCTCGACTCTTCTCGTCCCCTGAAATAAATAATTACAACCCAAACAAGAGAAGAAAAATGCAACGATCTGTCACGATGCCATCGATCAATATGCTGGGCTTGCATTCCGAAAGTCTTCAGCAACGCTCACAAAACTCTTCGGACGAGACACTAATATGATGTCTCCTAACAGGGAGTATTTAATAGTGTGTTTAACGCGCTGTTTCTATAATAATTAAAATGGAAAATAAAAGAAACAAAAAAACAGCGTCACCAACAACAAAAATACGTGTAAATTGTAAGGGATTGATTATCGATATTCCAATCAAGTTGCACTGAAAAAAAAACACCGAGGAACGCATCGAAATCATAGTTTTTTTTTTTTTTTTTTTTTTTTTTTTTTTTTTTTTCAAATCCAGAGCTTATTATCAATGATTGAGTGAGAAGCAAAGTTTGGAGGATTCAAAAGAAAAGACAACGATATAATTGATAGCGCAAATTGTTCAGCTGTACATTTTTTAAGGTCCGTAGATATTAAAATATTGGGCGTAGATGTAAACGATTATTTCAATTGTTTGCTTAAGAGGAAAAAATGCATTTTTATTTTCAAGTGTATTTTTGTTATGGAATTGATGAGACTTGAAAATTAATATATATATACATATATTTTACCATTTACGGATCTTTCACGGTGACACTTTTATTTTTTTTACAACAGCTGTTCGATTTGCGAAGATATCAAAATACGATTTAGAAGCTGAATTTCTCACGTGATGTCATCGAACTTCCGTTGCTGAAGAGAAGGCGACTTTGATTCGGAGATTTGAAGGTTCGCAAATGTAGAAAAAAAGAGCGGAGATGTAAAAAAAATTTCTTCTCAAGTGGAAAAATTGATTTTTCTTTTCTTCAGAGGAGAAAAACATTTTTGTTTTTTCAGAGGAAAAATTTAATTTTTTTCTTCAAAGGAGAAAAACTTTTTTTTTTTATCAGAGGAAAAATTTAATTTTTTTCTTCAGAGAAAAACATTTTTATTTTTTCAGAGGAAAAATTTAATTTTTGTCTTCAGAGAAAAACATTTTTTTTTTTTTCAGAGGAAAAATTTAATTTTTTTCTTCAGAGAAAAACATTTTTATTTTTTCAGAGGAAAAATTTAATTTTTTTCTTCAGAGAAAAACATTTTCATTTTTTCAGAGGAAAAATTTAATTTTTTTCTTCAGAGAAAAACATTTTTATTTTTTCAGAGGAAAAATTTAATTTTTTTCTTCAGAGAAAAACATTTTTATTTTTTCAGAGGAAAAATTTAATTTTTTTCAGAGGAAAAATTAATTTTTTTTTCTTCAGAGAAATTTTTTTTTATTTTTTCAGAGGAAAAATTGAATTTTTTCTTTCAGAGGAGAAAAACATTTTTATTTTTTTCAGATAAAAAATTTAATTTCTTTCTTCAGTGGAAAAATAATTTTTCATGTCCGAGAAAAAAAATGACGTTTTTTTTTTAAACTGAAAAAAAAAATTACTTTTTCTCTGGATTTAAATCGTTTTGCAAAACGATTTTTTTTTTTGAACCATTTGCGGACCTTTCACGAAGTCACTTTTATGTACATCGTCGAATTTGCGTTGTCGAAGACGAGGCGAAATTCGAATCCGAAAAAGTAAATCGGATTAATCGAGTTGATCTCGATAGCTCAAAAGTTTCTCACTGTGTAACCTCGAGTATAGAATAAAACGGTGCGAATGGAATATGAAGAAAGAAAAAAAAAAGTAAATGACAAATGTTTCACTTGTATCGCGATTCGTTTAGCTTATCGCTGTGTAGACGCAGTTACGTGTAGGCAAAAAGAAAAAAAAAAGAAAAAAAAAAAAGATTTGCTCCTTAGTCCGTTAGATCAATGACGTTGTAAGCTCGCCGTTAGTGTTATTACTGTTATGAAAGAGTGCGCGATATTTAAGTCGCATTTAAAAAAAATTGAATCAGAGATTTGCCAGTTTTTTTGCTGCTTTTAATCCAACATTATTTGTTTAAACAATTAATACAACCACTATCAAATTTTTGCCTAAACAAACAAAAAAAAACATCATTTTTTTTACCAAAAAAAAAACATTCTTTTTTTTTACAAAAAAAAAACATTATTGTTTTTACAAAAAAAAAAAACATTATTTTTTTTACAAAAAAAAACATTTCTTTTTACAAAAAAAAAAAACATTTCTTTTTACAAAAAAAACATTTCTTTTTCCAAAAAAAAAAAAAATTTTTTTTACAAAAAAAAATTTTTTACATTATTTTTTTTTACAAAAAAAAACATTATTTTTTTTTTGTTAATAAAAATTACAATTAATATATTGGATATCAAATTGTTGAATAAATAAACAAAAAAGTGGCGTCTTTAAATCAACGTTTTTGTTGTTAATATCACAATTAATATATCATACATTAAATAGTCAAATGCAAAATGCTAGATTTTAAGCAGCAAAAAATGTTGAAAATTCGTTGAGAATGGAAAAGAAAAAAAATAACATGGGTAAAATATTTATCATAAAGTCGGTTGATTTTGTTTAAACAGTTCGAACATTAAATCGTCGTCGTAATTCTCTCAACCGGATTATTATTATTATTTTGTAGCAATTATGTTTAGTCAATGCATGCGTTTATTATTTATTTATTTATTTATTTATTATTACTGTAGACTGAAAAATAATTTTTGTAAACAATTGACAGAAATTTTGTTAACAAAACTGTAAGATTTTCTTAGCGAAAAAAAAGTTGATGTAATCTTTGCTTGTGCAACTGTAAATAGGACTCGTAATTTTAATTTGTATACTTTGTGTTTTATACAACAATTGTGAAAAACATTTTCTTTCGAATATTTTTTTTCACCCTTTATTTCTCATTTTCTTAAGCACCAAAAAAAAAAAAAAAAAAAAAAACCTATTATCCCGACAGTATTTATAGCCTCACGCGAAATAAATTTTTCGCGCTCATCTTTATTCCGATGAATTGCTCAATAACATAATTTTTTTAATACGCGCTTCCCGATCGCGAAATATAAACAATATGTTTATTCACAAGAATTCGCTTCACGCATAATCTTTTTTTTTTTTATTAAGGCGATTAAGATATTATAAACGAGAGGATAAAAGCGATTCTGTGATGTTTGGTTCTCAAGTATAAAAACTGCAATATACGTACTATTTTCCCAAATAGACAGCATGAATTATAACTCAAATATTTAATCTTCATTATCGATAAATTAAACTTTCTTTTTTTTTCTTTTTTTTCACATTTATTTTTGCATGCGTCCTCAACGGCCAAGAGTGTAAATTTCGGTGAATCATGATATTGTGATTTATTCAGAAGATTTTTAAAAAAATTTATTACAATTATATTTAATAATTTTTTTTTTTTCAAACTAAACCATTAGCTTTGAACGAATAATATTTGTCTGTTATATACTGAAATATCAGTTGTTTTAGCACAATTTATTACAGAATCTTTAAGTCGTTAGCCATTTAATTGGATTTTCCTGTTGAATATGTGTCATTCTCTGTCAGATCAGCCACGTTTTTTTCGACCCTCTCAAATCTATCCCATAATTGGCCACATTTTAGTACCACTTAAAAGCACTATTTGTGAATTTTTTCAGATTTTTTAATCCATCCATTTAGGAATGCATATTTTTTTTGTTATTTATATAACTTCGATGGAGTAAATCTGACAAAAAAATCACACATACAAAAAAATGTTGTTTTTCAATTAACTTTGCATTGCACTATGTCTCATATTTTTATTCGTGTTGCAAAAGCTATTTACAGCAAAAAAAAATGTTAAACAATTTTTTTACTCATTCGGACACCTTCGATATCACTGCCAATTTTATACAAGCTGCAGGGATGTGTCAAATGCATACCAAAAAATTGGCACAGTGGGCATCGACTATTTGAAGGAGGAAAAAAATATTTTCCAAAATTTTCGATCCAATAAATGGCTATACGCACGAATAACTGTATGTAAACCCTGAACGCCGTGTCGTCGTTACACGTCAAGTGGCTCAGTGGATCGATTATTTGAAGGAATAACAAAAAATAAGTGAAATAAAAAAATATATGAAAATAAAAAAACAATTAAATAAATTTAATTAATTTTCTTTCTTTTTGCTTCCTCATAGAGGAAGCCTTGTTTTCATGAAAATTTTTTTTTTCGAGATTTTCATGTCAGTACACTCAGAATGGTCCAAAACGTCGAGAAAAGTGGTTTGTACGAAATGTCTGTATGTATGTGTGTGTGTGTGTGTGTGTGTGTGTGTGTATGTGTTCATTTTTTTGTTTACACGATAACTGTCGCAATTTTCGATGAATGCTCTTCAAATTTGACACGCAAGTGGGCTATCATAGACTACTGTTTGGGATTGTAGTTGACGCGAATCGGTTCATAAATTCAGATTTCACAGCATTTTGAAAATTTCGAAAAAATCGTTTTCACGCTTTTTCACGCTATAACTTTCGGAAGTTGCGAGATATCGGGCTGCAATTTTGCACGTTAATGGACTACCATCAAACCATGATCTGTACCAAATTTGGCGACAATTGGTAAAGCGGTTCTAATGTTATTGCAATTTCAATTTTTTTTCAAATGTCTGTAAGTATTTCAGCTCCTGTAAATTATGAGACATCCCATTGCAATTTCAAACGTATCATTGCGTTCATCGATTATCCGTGATGAATTTCGTCAAGGAAACGGCCATTATGTCAATAAATTTTGACTTTGCGGCATGAGAAACAAAAAAAAGCCGACATGAAAAGAAAAATGGTAAAAAAAATTTTTCAGAATTATCTCAAATTTGGCTCACATATGGACAACCATGGACCACGTTTTGAGTACAAATTTGACGCTGATCTGTCCATCCGTTCAAATTTTATGACACTTAGAATATTTTGAAAAATCTCGTTCAAGCGCTGGATCGTGCGAATTACGAGATACCGGGTTGTAATTTGGTCCACACATTCACTATCGTGAAACAAGGGGTGGGTACAAATTTGAGAGAAATCGGCACAGTGGTTAAAATTTTACAAATTTTTTATTATTTTCGAGCATTTTTCTGAATAGTCTTTCAAGCTGAAACAAGCCTGCAAAGTAGAACCTTGCAAATTGCTTCCTCATTATTTTACACCTTTAACGAAGCTTCCTCTATGAGGAAGCCAAAATCGATCAACGTACATCCTCATAGAGGCAGCTTCGTTAAAGGTGTAAAATAATGAGGAAGCAATTTGCAAGGTTCTACTTTGCAGGCTTTTTTGAAATCCTTCAAGTAGTCGATGACCACTACACCAATTTTTTTGTAGGTTCTATAGATGTCCCTACAGCTTATAAAAAATTGAGAGTAATATCGAAGGTGTCCGAATGAATGAAAAAAATTGTTTAACATTTTTTTTTCCTGAATATCGCTTTTGCAACACGAATAAAAATATGAGACCTATTGTATTACAAAGTTGAGTGAAAAACAACATTTTTTTATACATGTCTTTTTTTTGTCAGCCTTACTCCATCAAAGTTATATGAATAATAAAAAAAAATAAATTTCCCAAATGGATTGTTTAAAAAATCTGAAAAAATTCACAAAGAGTGCTTTTAAGTGGTACTAAAATGTGTCCAATTATGGGATAGATCTGAGAGGCTCGAAAAAAAATGTGGCTCAACTGACGGAGAATGCCTCATATATTTTTGGTATTAAATTGCTGAACTTGTGCAAAAAAAAAAATAAATAAAAATAAAAAAAAACACTGACTTATAAACTGTTCAATATTTTACGAACTGTAAATAGAGATTGGCGTGTATCAATTGTCTTTATCAATATCACCGTAATTGCAGGGTGCACTTGAACTGCTGGTTATTTATCTACTGGAGTTGATAATATGATGAAAGAATTTTATGAGAAAAGGCGAATCGATATGAGTGATAGAAATTCTAGGACAAAGTTATAAAAGGTCCGCGATCGGATGCATGTAAAATAATATCAATCTTTTCAATGGTAATATTTAATTTTTTCATCATTACTATTTCATCATCAATATAATCGATAAATTGAAGTGATAGAAAAAAAGAATATTTTAACGAGACAATGACGATGAAGAAAAACAAAAAAAAAAAAAAAAAAAAACAGGCCTATGAGCTAAAAACACTGTTAAAAAAATTGCTAAAATTAATTCATGCTTTCGATGATTATCCGAATATTTTTTTCTTTTTACGAGGAAATAATTATTTTTAATCTGACGAATTTTTTAAATTAATAAAAATAAAATTTTCGTTGAATGAAAAAAAAATTGTTCGCATTAGAAAATTATATTCTGGCTAGTAATGCAAAGAATATTTTTTTGAATTTAGCAATTTTTTTTTTTCAGTGTTTACACAAGCTTTTTTCCCCATTGACGTGGAATTTCTTCTGAAATTCACGTAATTCTCGACGTACGCAGTGTAATAATGATTTTCGGGTGTACGAACGTCGCTATGTTTTAGTCTAAGCGCAAACTCAAGTTTTGTAAGATTTGAAACATAAATAAATAAAAAAAAGCGACGTGAAAAAAAAACAGGTATGAAACAACATCGATACGCCCTCAGCGTCTGTTCTCGTAATTTGTACATAATTATTGATGAGATAACGAAGGGAAAAAAAATTCAACCCGGAACAAATCTATGTGCAAAAAAAACAAATACAAGAGAAATGTGTCCTCGTGTACCCAAAGTGTATGTCGTAGAATGACTCCTAAACTACAAATATAGATTAAGAATAACTAAATATATATAAATATATATATCTTCCACATAGCTCAAAATATTGTAAGAATATTGCAGACATTTTTCAAATATTTAATTGCAATTTAAATATTGTCGTCGAATATTGCAAAATATTTTATCACAAAATGAAAATGTTAATTGCGATTTTTTTGTAAACTGCAAAAATTTAATTACTTCGGAAATGTTTTAGAAATATTTTGTTGAATTTTATTTTTTGATATTCCAAAAAATGTACGAATGATTTTTTTCGTTAATATTGGAAAAAAATTGTTACAAAATAAGGAATTATTTTTCAATGATAACAATTGTTAACAAATTTGGTAAGATTCTAGCAATATTACGAAGGAATATTTCTATAATTTAATTGCGATTTTTATGTACACTGCAAAAATTAAATTTCTTCGGAAATGTTTTAGAAATATTTTGTTGAATTTTTTTTTTTTGATATTCCAGAAAAATTCGTACGAATGATTTTTTTTCGTTAATATTGGAAAAAAATTCTTACAACATAAGGAATTATTTTTCAATGACAAAAATTGTTAACAATTTTCATGAAATTCTAGCAATATTACGAAGGAATATTTCTATAATTTAATTGCGATTTTTATGTACACTGCAAAAATTAAATTACTTCGGAAATGTTTTAGAAATATTTTGTTGAATTTTTTTTTTGATATTCCGAAAAAATTCGTACGTATGATTTTTTTTCATTAATATTGGAAGAAAATTCTTACAACATAAGAAATTATTTTTCAATGATAAAAATTGTTAACAATTTTCATAAAATTCTAGCAATATTACGAAGGAATATTTCTATATTTTAATCGCGATTTTTATGTACACTGCAAAAATTAAATTTCTTCGGAAATGTTTTAGAAACATTTTGTTGAATTTTTTTTTTTTTGATATTCCCAAAAATTTCGTACGAATAATTTTTTGTTAATATTGGAAAAAAATTGTTACAAAATAAGGAATTATTTTTCAATGATAAAAATTGTTAAAATTAAAAAATAAATAACAAAAATAACAAAAAGAAATAACAATTTTAACAAATTAAAAAATAAAAAAAAAATAACAAATTTCATAAGATTTTAGCAACATTACGAAGGAATATTTCTATAATTTAATTGCGATTTTTATGTACACTGCAAAAATTAAATTACTTCGGAAATGTTTTAGAAACATTTTGTTGAATTTTTTTTTGATATTCCAAAAAATTTCGTACGAATGATTTTTTTTCGTTAATATTGGAAAAAAATTCTTACAACATAAGGAATTATTTTTCAATGATAAAAATTGTTAACAATTTTCATAAAATTCTAGCAATATTACGAAGGAATATTTCTATAATTTAATTGCGATTTTTATGTACACTGCAAAAATTTAATTCCTTCGGAAATGTTTTAGAAACATTTTGTTGAATTTTTTTTTATATTACAAAAAATTTCGTACGAATGATTTTTTTAAAATTAGTATTGAAAAAAAATTATTTTTCAATGATAAAAATTGTTAACAATTTTCATAAAATTCTGGCAATATTACGAAGAAATATTTCTATAATATTTTGGTGCTATTGTGGGATATTAAGTATTATGTACAGTGACGATATCTCCGAATTGATTAAAAGGTGATAATTGATAAAATTATAACGACGAAAAAAAACCCCCCGAAAGTCGCCAAACTATATATTTTGCATTTTGTCCGATGGATCAAATGCTGTGTGTCGAATTTCATTGTCACTCGACCTGAAAGATATTCAATTATGCAGAAACATAAATGAGCCAAGGAAAATGCTCACACACACACACTCAGACATATTTAGTTAATTTGCGTTTAACGATAAATAGAAAAGTTTCAACGACAAAATGATGAAAAAAAAAACAAAAAAAAAAACAGAAAACGAAACCTAACAATTACTTCCTAATAGATATTGCAACGTTAGAAAGATCGCCGATGAGTATTCGAGCAAGGAGCCTGTATAAGTCTTTTTTATTTTTATTATAATGAAATATTTTACTAACGTAGCTGATTGGTACCAACTATGATTATATGAAGATATATTAATAAATAAATTATTATATATGTATATATGGATACATACGTATACATATACATATATATAAATAAATATATATATATATAAGAATGGGAAATAATAATAAAAAATTGTGAACCAATCGTAGATTGTAATTTTATTACTGTCATACTCCCGAAATTCATATTCATTTTATTTTTTAATAACACCCAATTTCATCATTTTTAATACTCCATTTAAGATAATTTTTTTTGCGAATAAAAAATGTTATTAAAAAATTCTACAAAATAAAAAAATATATATAAACATTTTTTTTTTATTTACAAATTATCTTTATAAAATTTTTCACAATGCTAACTTATTGTATTGTAATTATTTACTGGCAAAGATGTGTAGTTTCTTCTAGCATTTTGTGTAAAGTCATGAATTTTCACAAAAACACTACTTATTGTGTTTTCTTGATTTAAAAAAAAAATGTTATTTTTGGTAGAAATTCGCATAGAATCCGATACAAAAATTGTGTTTCTACAATTACAAATTTATATTTAAAAATGAACATTGTAACTTTTATTGGATTTTTTTTTTATGTAGGAAAGTTAAACGGATTGATGAAAAAAAATATTTCTGGTATTTTAGCCACGAGAAGTTTGAAGATTATGCAAAAAATTTAGGCTATTTATCCAAGGAGCACAAAGACAAAGGATATCTATTTGGTATACGAAAAGGTATATTAATTTCCGTCCAAATTATATCTTTTTGGATTTGGATATCTTAAAAACGTCCAAAAGAAATCCAAATCCAAAAGATATCATTTGGACGGAAATTAACATACCTTTTCGTATACCAAATAGATATCCTTTGTCTTTGTGCTAATTGGGTAGCGTTAAAGAACGTCCATAAATATATATCGTAGTGTGAAGGCAACATTAATTTCTTTTTTAACTTGGCGTCGAGTCGCTACCGCGACTCTTGATCAGTGAATGCCATCGGAATATTCAGTTGTGGTTACATTATGGTAAGTTATGGTTCAGAATTCATGAGAGTAAGTACACGAAAAAAGATTAGTTGCCATAACCTTGAGTTGACACAACCAATCGATTATTCTATTTCCCTAGCAACTCAAATGGTAATACCAACAATTCGAATGGTAATACCGACGATTCGAATGGTAGTCTCAACTATTCGAGTGGTAGTCGCAACAATTGGATTAGTTAGCCTAACTAATTGGATTAGTTAACCTAACTAATTGGATTAGTTAGTCTAACTAATTGGATTAGTTAGTCTAACTAATTGGATTAGTTAACCTAACTAATTGGATGAGTTAACCTAACTAATTGGATTAGCTGACCTAACTAATTGGATTAGTTAACCTAACTAAGTGGATTAGTTACCTAACTAATTGGATTAGTTACCCGAACTAATTGGATTAGTTACCCGAACTAATTGGATTAGTCAACCTAACTAATTGAATTAGTCAACCTAACTAATTGGACTAGTTAACCTAACTAACTGGATTAGTTAACCTAACTAACTGGATTAGTTAACCTAACTAATTGGATTAGTTAACCTAACTAATTGGATTAGCTGACCTAACTAATTGGATTAGTCAACCTAACTAATTGAATTAGTCAACCTAACTAATTGGACTAGTCAACCTAACTAACTGGATTAGTTAACCTAACTAACTGGATTAGTTAACCTAACTAACTGGATTAGTTAACCTAACTAATTGGATTAGTTAACCTAACTAACTGGATTAGTTATCCTAACTAACTGGATTAGTTAACCTAACTAATTGGATTAGTTAATCTAACTAATTGGATTAGTTAATCTAACTAATTGGATTAGTCAACCTAACTAATTGGATTAGTTAATCTAACTAATTGGACTAGTTAACCTAACTAATTGGATTAGCTGACCTAACTAATTGGATTAGTTAACCTAACTAATTGGATTAGTTAACCTAACTAAGTGGATTAGTTACCTAACTAATTGGATTAGTTACCCTAACTAATTGGATTAGTTACCCTAACTAATTGGGTCAGTTAACCTAACTAATTGGATTAGTTAACCTAACTAACTGGATTAGTTAACCTAACTAAGTGGATTAGTTACCTAACTAATTGGATTAGTTACCCTAACTAATTGGATTAGTTACCCTAACTAATTGGGTCAGTTAACCTAACTAATTGGATTAGTTAACCTAACTAACTGGATTAGTTAACCTAACTAACTGGATTAGTTAACCCAACTAATTGGATTAGTTAATCTAACTAATTGGGTTAGTTAACCTAACTAATTGGGTTAGTTAATCTAACTAATTGGATTAGTTAACCTAACTAATCCAATCGAGAACTAATCGTGAATAGTCGAGGTTACTATTCGATATGGTTGAGGCAACTAATTTTTTAGACGTTGTGTACAGCAAATCGAAAACGTCCCGCGTAGAAAAAAAGAATCTTGTGAAGAATCTTAAAAAAAGTCTTGAAAGAATCTTTAAAGGAATCTTGAAAAGAATCGCGTATAGGATCCGGAGCAAGATTCTTTCCAGGATTCTATTCAAGATTCTTTCTATCCGAAAGCGTTCTGAGAATCTTTCAAAGAATCTTCGAAAGAATCTTGAAAAGCGTCTTTAAGAGAATCGTGAAAAGATTCCGTCCATTAAACAGAAAAATCGTTGAAAGAATCATAATGAAATTCTTCAAAGGAATCGAGGAAAACCTGTTGTTGCTTTCCCTTTGTGTCGACCCGCGTAGAAAAAAAGAATCTTGTGAAGAATCTTTTAAAGAATCTTAAAAAAACGTCTTGAAAGAATCTTTAAAGGAATCTTGAAAAGAATCGCGTATAGGATGCGGAGCAAGATTCTTTCCAGGATTATTTTCAAGATTCTTTCTATCCGAAAGCGTTCTGAGAATCTTTCAAAGAATCTTCGAAAGAATCTTGAAAAGCGTGTTATGCCTGCAGGGGGGTCAATGTAACATATATTTTATTTATTGGGATCGTTTGCCAATAAAGAGTTGGACTCAAGTAAATAACGTAAAGTTAAGAAGATTTATTTAAACAAATAACAATATAGTGTATTTCAATATCGAGTTCGTCTCGATTCTGTTACTTATGGGCGAGTCTGACCCAAGACCGACTGGTCACTTTGATGTTCGATTGAAGACTAAACTTATTCCCCATTAATTCCCAGCAATTTGCCTAAAATCGGTGCGTATGCATTTATTGCTTCCGCGTACATTGCTTCATCGAAGGATACCGACTCCGCGCTGAGTCAAAGCGCGAGCTCTTTCGAAATCGTTCGATTGCCCAATTGCTCCAAAAACGTCTGACGAATAAACGTGGTTTCGTATTTCTAGCTCGCTCCGTGGCGAAGCTTAAGCGGTGCACTGAACATGTTCGGTCAACGACCAAACAATTTCCTTAAATAATTCTGGGCACAACAAGCGTCTTTAAGAGAATCGTAAAACGATTCCGTCCATTAAACAGAAAAATCGTTGAAAGTATCTTAATGAAATTCTTCAGAGGAATCGAGCGAAACCTGTTGTTGTTTTCCCTTTGTGTCGGGACAGTAAATTTCGGTACGCCAACGAAGGGTAAACCTCTCGCGTATAGTCGAACTCAGGACAGCTTTGCAGTCTTATATACGTTCAAGTCACTTGCGAGAAACGCTTCGACCGCTCGCCATCTAGCGGAGTATTGTGTATCAGTGTTTCGTACGATGCCACCAATGCTATAACTATTTATTGGAAAAATATGTAGTTTCTTATACCACTTTGTATAAAATCATGAATTAAGAAAAAGGTAAGATATATATTTTTTTGCATTTATACAAGTAAATTATTAACCAAACTGAAGGTGAAGCACCAAAATTTAACTATGGCACTAAATTAGCACTTAATTTTATCATTTCCAAAACCTTATTTTGAACATTTCTTATTTATATAGAATAAAATCATTGGCCAAACTAAAGCTGCAAAATTTTGACAGTGGCACTAAATTATCACTTTGTCTGTTTTGGTCGTTAATAAAATCAATTAGATGGCCACCTGTTAATTTCCCTCTCCCTCGGAATATCAGCAATACGAGTTACGGTTGCTCGGAGTCTCTTTGTAGTACATGTAGCGTTATTTAGTGAGCAAAAGCTAAATATATATAACGTTAAGAAGAGCGACGAGTAGTCGTCGCGGACGCATTGCCAGGACGTCTCACCACCGCTGCGACAATTCGAGTTTTAGTTTTCGTGAAGATAGAGACAAAGCTTTGTCTCCTCTCCGACATTGAGTCGCGTTCTTCTATCTTTTCGTTTGCAAAACGATTTGCTAAAAAAAAAAATAAAAAACCAATAAATTGTAACGAATAAAAAAAATCATACAATGCCAAACTATTCTTATTTTTACGTCAAAGCAATAGCCGCTGATGACGGGACTGTAAAAACCCATAAATTTTTTAAGGGGTAAGCAAAAAGCCTCTTTCTTATTAATCATCAAAATTTAATACAGATAAAGGAATTTTTTTTTAAGAACAGTGAAAAATTAGACTGAATGTGAGACACTTAAACGTTTTGTGGACTCAAGTGAGATATTGTGTGATGTGTTGTTCAATTTTAATGGACAACCACCGGCTCGAATGATCTTAAGAGCCTTGTGGACAAATATAAACGTTAGTTATTGCTTCCAGCGACCCAAAACTTTTGGGCTTTCCTCAGAACGACGTCTGGGGAACACACGGTCGGTACAATCTTGTCACCAGACATCTCAGAGGCGGTCTCTCAGGCTCCGGTGATGTTCATCATCCTGCCAACGTACTTTTCAAGGTCGATTAACATGAATTGTCGAATTGTGTTCCTTTACAACATCGTCCCAATTTTTCTCGTCGGCTGGCAACTTTATCGATGTGAAATTCTTTTTACAAAATTTTACAAAATTTTACAAAATTTTACAAAATATCACAAAATGTTACAAAATTTCACAAAATTTTACAACATTCTACAAATTTTTGCAAAAAAAATCTATAACAAAAATCTACAAAATTTTACAAAATTTTACAAAATTTTACAAAATTTTACAAAATTTTACAAAATTTTACAAAATTTTACAAAATTTTACAAAATTTTACAACATTCTACATAATTTTGCAAAAAATTCTACAAAATTTTACAACAAAATTCTACAACAAATTTTTGTACAAAATTTTACAACAAAATGCTACAAAATTTTACAACATTTTACAACAAATTTTTATAAAATTTTACAACAAAATTCTACAACATTTTACAACAAAATTCTACAACATTTTACAACGAAATTCTACAAAATTTTACAACGAAATTCTACAACATTTTACAACAAAAATCTACAAAATTTTACAACAAAATTCTACAAAATTTTACAACAAAATTCTACAACATTTTACAACAAAATTCTACAACATTTTACAACAAAATTCTATAAAACTTTGCAAAAAAATTCTACAACATTTCGCAAAAAAATTCTACAGAATTTTGAAATTCTTTTTTTTTTTTAATATTACAAAAAAATTTACAAATTACCTTAATAATATTTATCACAATGCTAACTTATTGTAGAATATAACTATTTACTGGCAAAAATGTGTAATTTCTCGTAGAATTTCGTGTAAAATCATGAATTCGAAAAAAGTATACTAATACTAATTGTCGTGTTTTTTTATTTAAAAAAAATACCATTTTTGGTACAAATTCGCATAGAATCCTATACAAAAATAGTATTTCTACAAATACAAATTTATATTTTATAATGAACATTGTAACTTTTTTTCGATCTTTTTTTTTCTCGTTAGGAAATTTAAAACGAATTGATAAAAAAATATTTCTGCGATTTTAGCCACGAGAAGTTTAAAGATTATGCAAAAGACTTAGGGTATTCGGCGTTAAAGAACGTCCATAAATATATATCAGTGAAATCCATAGGAATTTTCAGCTGTGGTCACACATATGATAAATTATGGTTCAGAGTTCATGAGAGTACAAGGCAGTTTTTTGCCAAGTCCCTTTTTGGAGCACTGCCAAAGATCAACACCCAGCCCGGATGTCCAACAAACTCATATTTTTAGTTTCGAGCTATTTCAAAAGCTATAGTACAGAAAATTTTAACGCTTCGCTATAACATTGAGCTTTATGGTTAAATTTGAGGTCCAAGGTGTACAAACAAGATTCGACCTTTATTGACGCATAGAGACGCATGTGTAGGCAATCATGGAGTTCTGAAATAGATTTTAGGATCAAGATATATCAGAGACTAGATTTATGGACTGCATTACAGAAATCCCTAAGAAAAGCCAGCATTTTGGAAATTTGCACATTGCAGACTAATTTTTTTAAAATTATCACAAAGTCATGACCATTTTTCTTAAAATATACATTTTTTTTCTAAAATATTTAAATAATTCTTTTTAATATAAATAAATTTTTTTGCCTAGGTTTAAAGCATTTTTTTATTTTATTTTTTTCTAAATGTCAAGCTTTTTTAAATATAATTTTCTTTCTAAATCTCAAGTTTTTTTAAACATAATTTTTTTTTTAAATCTCAAGTTTTTTTAAATATATTTTTTTCTAAATCTCAAGTTTTTTTAAATATAATTTTTTCTAAATCTCAAGTTTTTTTAAATATAATTTTTTTCTAAATCTCAAGTATTTTTAAATATATTTTTTTTCTAAATCTCAAGTTTTTTTTAATATCATTTTTTTCTGAATCTCAAGTTTTTTTAAATATGTTTTTTTTTTCTAAATCTCAAGTTTTTTTAAATATATATATTTTTTTAATCTCAAGTTTTTTTAAATATATTTTTTTTCTAAATCTCAAGTTTTTTTAAAATATAATTTTTTTTCTAAATCTCAAGTTTTTTTTAATATAATTTTTTGTCTGAATCTCAAGTTTTTTTTAAAAACAATTTTTTTTTTAAATTTAAATAATTTTTCGGAACATTTAAGAAGATTTTCAGTATAGATAAAAACTTTTTTCTATAATAATTTATAATTATTTGCAATTATTCAGAACACCATATTTTCTAGGAAATTTAATAATAAATAAATAGAAATACAAAATTCAATGATCAATGAGAATATTGTAGGTGATTTCGGGGGAAAACATATGGGGCTAAATCCTATGGGAAATTCCCAAGAAAAAGGGACAAAAAACTTTCGGAGCTCATTCACGCTATCCAGATGTGAAAAAAAAAAAAAAAAAAAAAACACGGTCCTGTTCTAATTCTGGATCGGTACACTCAGCGAGGAGGATTTTTTTTAAATACCAAGACGCACCCGGAGTTCATTATACTCTCATGCTACCTACACGAATGACTTGAAAAATTTCTCTAACGTTACGTTAGTTAGAAAACATTATAAATCATAACTCGTGACCATAAATTCAAGGACAGTTTCACGAGTTTAATGACCCTTCGTGACTCTTGTTTACGCAAACTCTGCTCGTTTTACAGTCACGAGACTCGAGTATTAATTACGTGAAACTCACCACAATTAGAGTGTCATATACTAATTAATATTTACCCAACTCATTCGGTAAAATGTCGCAAAGTATGCATAAGAACGTATATAATTTAATCACAAACTGAGATATTTATGATTATTTTTATTTCAATAGTATTATTAATTTTAATAATTTTTTTTTAAATTATTTTTCCTATAATAAAATAATTATTGAGATGGAAGAATTAATTAAAAATCAATAAATTGTCAAACTTTGATTAAATTAATTGATAATATTTTTTATAATACTTTTCTTTCCAATCTAATTAAAAATTATTTATTTGCAATCTATTTTAAAAATACATATTGAATATATATTGAATCCCAGAAGATTATTTTATCAGTCGATTAACAGGAAATCTAGTAATAGGAAGAGGCAATTCTTATTATCGTCTGCTGGCAAGTGAAACTGTAGTTCACTGTGAGAGACATTAAAATCGATTTCCAAGCATTCGCAGTGTGATGCAATTTCACAACCGAGCCAAAAACACATTAACCAGAATCATTTGCTGTTCAAACAAACTGTGCGTTGCATTCTAGTTACTAGAATAAGAAATACGATTTTCAGGGACTTGCATATATATACAAAGAGCAGATGTTAGATACGCGCTATTTTAAACAAATATATTAATTAATTTATTATTATTATTATTTTTAACAAGCTATTTTAAACAGTCGCTAAATTAGCCGAACTATTAAATTATTGCTAGTATTAATAAGAATATTGCAATAAATTTAACTAAAAAAAGCAATGTTTTTTTTTTGCTGCTTAAGATAAAATTATTCATTTATTTTATTTAAAAAAAATTCAATTCGATTTCTGATTGGATAGAATTTTACCTTAACCTAGTAATTTATAAATTTTCAGTCTTTATAAATAAATCCTCTCATTTTAAGTGCATTTATTAATTATAAAACAAAAAAGATTTTGTAAATTCTTTTTCATTATTATTTTTTAGGATGTCGATTTAACGTGTTTGATTTAAAAAATAATTGAACCCGAGATAATTGCAAACCGGATATTGTGTTGAAAAAAAGGTTTCGAACATTTCTTACCATCTCAAAATTTCAAAACCTATTTATTACGCGGCAGATAAAGCTCTAATTTTGAGAGCATGTAAGGAAATACGGCAGAAATAGGCTAAGTTTCTGGGGCCTCGAAACTCGAAGCCGTTCGTTCGGGAGAACCGGAAAACAAAAAAGTGAGGTTAGGTGCGAGAGAGAGAGATCAATGAAAACGTCTCTTTAAGGAGATTGGAGTGCTCCACACTAGTCAAATCAGTGCTAAATTTTTAAAAGCGTTTCTACAATTTCAGATGGTTCAATAATCTGTTCCAAGGTGTTAATCACATAGCAGCATTAGTTCTTGATATTCAAATACATTCACAGCTGTGATATCAACAGTAAATCGATCAATATCTGCAAATTTCCGATGTTATGTTTTTTCATCCAGTTTTTTAAAAGGGTAAACCGTAATATCAGTCCGATTATGACGACCAATAGCTCATTTTGTTTACTAAAAGATATTCTATCGATTGGCCGTTTATTTTTTTAAATCGTATTAGTAGTTCAAAAGATACAACCGTTTGTTTATCCGATCATAACCTAACATCAAGTATACAAATGGCTGTAACTTTTGAACGCCTGATACTATAGAAAATCCGGACGGTCAATCGATTAAGGATCTTCCACTGATCAAAATGAGCTATGTTTTGTCATAATCGGACTGATATTACGGTTTACCCTTTTACAAAACTGGATGAAAAAACATGACATCGGAAATTTGGAGATATTGATCGATTTACTGTTCATAGGACAACTGTGAATGTATTTGAATATCAAGAATTAATGCTGCTATGTGATTAACACCTTGGAACAGATTATTAAGGAGGTTGAAGCGCTCCACACTAGTCAAATCAGTGCTAAATTTTTAAAAGCGTTTCTACAATTTCAGATGGTTTAATAATCTGTTCCAAGGTGTTAATCACATAGCAGCGTTAGTTCTTGATATTCAAATACGTTCACAGCTGTGATATCAACAGAAAATCGATCAATATCTGCAAATTTCCGATGTTATGTTTTTTCATTCAGTTTTTTAAAAGTGTAAACCCTAATATCAGTCCGATTATGACGACCAATAGCTCATTTTGTTTACCAAAAGATATTCTATCGATTGGCCGTTTATTTTTTTAAATCGTCTTAGTAGTTCAAAAGATACAACCGTTTGTTTATCCTATCATAACCTAACATCAAGTATACAAATGGCTGTAACTTTTGAACGCCTGATACTATAGAAAATCCGGAAGGTCAATCGATTAAGGATCTTCCACTGATCAAAATGAGCTATGTTTCGTCATAATCGGACTGATATTACGGTTTACCCTTTTACAAAACTGGATGAAAAAACATGACATCGGAAATTTGGAGATATTGATCGATTTACTGTTCATAGGACAACTGTGAATGTATTTGAATATCAAGAATTAATGCTGCTATGTGATTAACACCTTGGAACAGATTATTAAGGAGGTTGAAGCGCTCCACACTAGTCAAATCAGTGCTAAATTTTTAAAAGCGTTTCTACAATTTCAGATGGTTTAATAATCTGTTCCAAGGTGTTAATCATATAGCAGCGTTAGTTCTTGATATTCAAATACGTTCACAGCTGTGATATCAACAGAAAATCGATCAATATCTGCAAATTTCCGATGTTATGTTTTTTCATTCAGTTTTTTAAAAGGGTAAACCGTAATATCAGTCCGATTATGACGACCAATAGCTCATTTTGTTTACCAAAAGATATTCTATCGATTGGCCGTTTATTTTTTTAAATCGTCTTAGTAGTTCAAAAGATACAACCGTTTGTTTATCCTATCATAACCTAACATCAAGTATACAAATGGCTGTAACTTTTGAACGCCTGATACTATAGAAAATCCGGACGGTCAATCGATTAAGGATCTTCCACTGATCAAAATGAGCTATGTTTCGTCATAATCGGACTGATATTACGGTTTACCCTTATACAAAACTGGATGAAAAAACATGACATTGGAAATTTGGAGATATTGATCGATTTACTGTTCATAGGACAACTGTGAATGTATTTGAATATCAAGAATTAATGCTGCTATGTGATTAACACCTTGGAACAGATTATTAAACCATCTGAAATTGTAGAAACGCTTTTAAAAATTTAGCACTGATTTGACTAGTGTGGAGCGCTCCAACCTCCTTAAAGAGACGCTTCCATTGATCTCTCTCTCTCGCACCTAACCTCACTTTTTAGGTTTCCGGTTCTCCCGAACGAACGGCTACGAGTTTCGAGGCCCTAGAAGCATAGCCTATTTCTGCCGTATTTCGTTACATACTCTCAAAATTCGAGCTTTATCTGCCGCGTACTTTAGGAAAAAATAGGTTTTGAAATTTACCCTTTTACAAAAATGGCTGAAAAAACATGACATCGGAAATTTGGAGATATTGATCGATTTACTGTTCATATGACAGCTGTGAATGTATTTGATTTAGAATTAAGGTAGTACTTGATCAAGAATTAAGGTAGTTCTGTCGTGAATGCAATACAAAGTCATATGCATGAATTTTTGACATGTTGTAATTTAGCTATTCAATTTTACTTGCACAAAATCTTGAAGGCTTTTACCGAGTATTTGAATGAACAATTAAAACTTGAAAATCGATCTTTTTACACGGCGCTCACGGGAGGGCTGGAAAAATTGATCTTTAAATCGAAAATTAACATACTTAGATCAAAGATAGAGAAAAAATAAAAAGTACTACGGATTCGCAAATCATTCAGGAATTGATGCATCATGAAAAAAGGTGAAGTCTCCGGAATAATGTTTAATTGAACCAAGGTCAAAGTGCACGACACCGGGCCAAATGACGTTTCCTAACCTAATTATCGTAAAAATTAAGTCAAATCCGCACTAAACATATCAACTATTTACAAATAATCGTTTTAATTTGATTACGACAATTTCAAAGGATTCTCGATTATTTTTTATATTATTATTGAGGCAATCAAAACGATGCGTATGATTATTGTTTAATGTCATATAGACTCTGAGATTTTATGACTCCGGCGTACCGACAGAACTACCTTAATGCTGCTATGTGATTAACACCTTGGAACAGATTATTAAACCATCTGAAATTGTAGAAACGCTTTTAAAAATTTAGCACTGATTTGACTAGTGTGGAGCGCTCCAACCTCCTTAAGACAATGAAACAGTTTCTTTATTATATGCTCACTAAGTAAATGTTTATTTACAGGCAATTAAACGTTTTCTTTGAAATTCAATTCCACTATTTCATTGAAATCACAAAAATATTTCGTAATGAAAAAAAATCAATCCGCTCATTTATTTGCTGTCAATGAAATCTTTTCTCTCGGTGTGATTCAGTCCTCGAGATTTATCTCCTGCCGGTTTTCAGGGCACTTCTTTATTGTAGCCCTCTCCATTAATCCTTCGCTGAGTCAGCTTACCAGAAACGCCTTTTTTTTCCCTCCGCGTGTTACAAGATACACTTTGCTGCGCGACGTTATCGAAGCCGGCAGTAAGCGAGCGGCTGTCGGCGCGTACGTATCGTCGGAATTTCAAGACCCTCGAATTGTAGTTCGCACAAAAAGACATTTGATAAAAACAAAAAAAAAAAAAACCCCCCTGGAATTCCCAAGAATTATAAACAAATGTGATGTTCAGTGTTAACTGTGAGCAACACAAATATTTACCCTATATTTACGCAGAATTTGTAGGTCGCAGACAGATATTCTCTGGTCCAGCAAATTTCGTATTTTTAGAAACACGAAAACAACGAATTGTCGACGATTTCCACGAATTTTTATTAGACTACTAATATACATTTTAGGCTTATATTTACAAACACTAGAGACAGCAGGTTACTTTGTTGTGGTTTATGACATTCGTCGGGCCTTATCGCGACCTTGCAGTTTAATAGGTGAGTTGCGAACTCGTTGCCAGATGCCAACAAGCTCGAATCTGCTAGTAAAAGTTGCGCAAGATTAGCGAGAAACAACCTAATTTCACCATATTTTCTGGTTAATGTTGTCATGACTTCAAAATGTTTTACAAATGTTTTATCTTTCATTTATAACAAAAATTCACGTGTCAACTGACAAATTTTAGACTATTTATTTGGACTTTCTAAAATGTTTTCTTAAAAAAAAAAAGCGTGTATTTTTCAAAAACCTGCGAATAGGCTTAAAAGTTATAACTTCGTATTTTTTAAATTATTTAAAGAAGAAAAAAATTAGATTTGGGATTTAAAAAATCATACCTTAATTTTTTAAATTCTTTTAGCTAAAAAATATTCCTCGTATTTTACCGGCGCAAATTTTATTATTTTAATTTATAAATGACACAGAATTTGGAGCAAAATTGAAAAAAAATATGACTATAAATGTTAATTAAATTGAAAATTTTTAATTAATTTGTTAGTTTATTTAAATGTGCGTAAATTTCATTAATTGAAGTTAAGATTCTATTGAGGGAAAAATCTTGACTCCGAAGCCCCACCTTTTTTTCTGCCTCAAGTAATAATGTCGGATATCACGAAACTTGCTTTTTTTCGATTTCAAGTTCTTTTTGTAGATTACAGAAATTTACCGAAAATGCTATGCATTTTAATAGGTAAAAAATAACATTTTTAAAAATAATAAGTATCTGATTTATTTTTACTTTTTTATCTAAAAAATATTCCTCGTATTATACCCGCGAAATTTTATTATATTAATTCATAAATGATAGAGAATTTTTGCCAATACATTTGACTATCAATTTTAATTAACTAAGCAAAAAATGAAAATTAATTATTTTTTTTAAGCACGAAACTTGTTTTTTTTTTAAATTTTAAATTCTTTTTGTAGATTGCAAGAATTTACCGAAAATGCTATGAATTTTAATAGGTAAAAAATAACATTTTTTTTATAATAAGTATCTGATTTATTTTTACTTTTTTATCTAAAAAATATTCCTCGTATTATACCGGCAAAATTTTATTATATTAATTCATAAATGATAGAAAATTTTTGCCAATACATTTGACTATCAATTTTAAATCTAAGCAAAAAATGAAAATTAATTATTTTATTTAAGCACGAAATTTGCTTTTTTTAATTTTAAGTTCTTTTTGTAGATTGCAAGAATTTACCGAAAATGCTATTAATTTTAATAGGTAAAAAAACATTTTTTTAGTCATAACTATTTAATTTCTTTTTACTTTTTTAGCTCAAAAATATTCCTCGTATTATACCGGCAAAATTTTATTATATTAATTCATAAATGATAGAGAATTTTTTGCCAATACATTTGACTATGAATTTTAAATCTAAGCAAAAAATGAAAATTAATTATTTTATTTAAGCACGAAACTTGTTTTTTTTTATTTTAAGTTGTTTTTGTAGATTGCAAAAATTTACCGAAAATGGTATTAATTTTAATAGGTGAAAAATAACATTTTTTTTATCATAAGGATTTGATTTATTTTTACTTTTGTATCTAAAAAATATTCCTCGTATAATACCGTCAAAATTTGATTATTTTAATTCATAAATTGCAGAGAAATTCGCATAAATCAGACTATCTTAAACATTTTTTTATTTCATTTGTTACTTTATTTAAATGTTCGTAAATTTCATTAATTAAAGTTAAGATTATATTGAGAGAAGAATCTTGTCTTGGGAGGCCCCACCTTTTTTCCTACTTCTAGTAGTAGTGAAATAATGGCGCATTGCAAGTTCCGGATCAATACATAAACACACGTGCTTTCTACCGCAGAGAGTTTGATCGTATTCGTATTGTAACCATATACGGTATGTTGGTCGACCGGCATGCATGTTTTCTTCTCGCCAATTATGCAGTGAAAGTTCAGGGTCGTATGTAACCGAATGGCCAGTATTTAAATTTTCGTTTTTTTTTTTTTTTTTTTTTTTTACGTAACTAAAAGCATTTGTACGAGTAAATAGTGATAATGGCCATTGTGGAGTGCTAATTAAATGGTACCGGTTGGTATCTCACTTTCAGACAAATACCGGAAACGTAGTCAATGCTATTTTGCTTATTTGCAGTGGCGAACAAAATAGAAAAAAAAAAAAATTAAAACGTCGAATTTTTTAAATATATTTATTAATTTTTATTGAATAGAAAATAGAAATAAAATAAGATTTTAGGATAGAAGATGGAAATATAATAAGAAATAAAATTTCTATAAAATAGAAAATGATTCCAGATGCACTTTTTCGGAATTTTTTAAATTTTTCTTCGTATTAGTTTTCGAATTTGCGACAGCCAATCAGAGAGCTCGAATTTCCTCACAAACAGATACGCGGCGCTGGAATTGATTTTTTTATATTTTTATTCCTAATTAAAATTTTGGAACTTTTTTCCGTTTCGTAAAAAAAAAAAATATATATATATATATATATATATATATATATTTTTTTTTATTTTTTATTTTTTTTTATATATATACCCAATGACTGTCTAATAAAAATGATAACTTAGTTTACGTTAAATAAAGAAATTATTATTAATTCAAGACTGAATAAATTATCCCTAAATCATAACTTGTATACCATCTTAAGGATGTTCTTAAGATAGTATATTTAAAAAAAATAAAAATATATAAATAAAATAAAAATATGATTTTTGTGTCTCGAACACAACTTTCGAAAAATGGCCATAATTCGTTAACTCCTCATTTCGTCAGAATAATTAGAATGATTTCGAATTCCTGTGGCATCCGATCCTCATCATAGAGTGATTTATTTTCGTTCATAGTGATCAGTAAATAGCCTTAAAAAAATACACAGGCGAAGACAGACTATTGTGACTGTTGAGAGTGTAAAAATAAAAACAATACGGGAAAATGATGAAGCATAACAATAACTACGGTTGGAACATGAGCGTCATCTCTGAGCCAGAGTTCGTGAAAAAGGAGACAAAGAAAGTAGAAGTGAGTATTTTTATCTTATTCCCACATACTTAAAAAAAAAAAAAAAAAAAAAAAAAATACATAAAAGAAATGCAGAAAATCGCACCGGTTTGAAAGAGTTGTGGTTAAAAAAAGATAATTACCTGCTGAAAATATGTGAACACAGTTGCGTTATATATATATATGTACAATCAAAGAAAAACGACCTTGCGACTAACGAACCAGAATGCAGCACGCTAAATGGTTCTCATATATGTATCTACTTGTAACATTAAACTCGTTCGGGCCATTCACGATCCAGCCGTTACGTATTCTGTCTCGTCGCGCCAGTGAAACGTACGAGAATTATTGATAATACTTGTGCAGTTGAATAGTAACTGCAGTTTCGCTCCCTGCAGAATGAATTACAAGCTAAAAAACCCAACAGCTGATGACTACTTCCCTGTTATGTTCGATTGATCGCACATTTTCCTCATCTGATAGTTCATGGAAATGGAATTGTTACATAAAGCATACAAAACATATAATACACTACGACATGATATAAGTTGTTTTTGGGAGAAAAAAAAGTTTCGAAAATAATCGAAACAACGAAATAAAAATAAATAAAAATTTGAAATTTGTTTTTTCTGTCGCCGGAACCGTTATAACGACCTTGGCGTTGACCTTGGTTCCAGCGCTAGAAAAAAAAAACATCTCGCAGTTTTTTTCTATTTTTTCCCTTCAAAAAACCATTTTTTAAAAATAGAACTGTTAATTTTCAAGATATTAACGAATAAAAAAATATAAATACGGAAAAATTCAGATTTTTGTAAAAATTCTACTGTCGGAAATATCGCTCGTAGCGCCAAACAAAAAAATACGTGTCTTTTCTTTTTCAAAATACTTTCTGATAAAAAATTGTCGAAATTATTTTAGGAGGTCAGGGGCAGAAAAAATATCGGCAAGATGCCGACAAAAATGCGGAATGCACCGGCACGCTGTGGGTAAAATAACGTGACATGTACTGCAGCATTAAGCTGCGTATTTGACGGCACGCCGTGATATACGCTCCAGTGATATCCGTATTCGATGAAACTCTTTTTGAAGCTGTAAAATGTCCATATGCGTGAAAAAAGTTGATTACAGTTTTTATTACCGACCGTGGTATTTCACATGCTCTTAAGATGATGTGTTGCTGCTCGGTCGGTAACGAAAACTGTAAAGCGTTGTTCTTGGTCACGATTGATGTTTCAGGCAAAAAACGAGAAGTACTGACTGCATCTTGGCACTCTGCAGTCAGTACCTCTCGATTTTTATTCGAAAAATCAACCGGAGCGAAGAATAATACTTCGGGAAGATTCAGCTATCTCACTCGCACTTATGGCAATCTGAGAGAGACAGACGATAGGTAACACATCACCTTAAGGGGAGGTGAAACATGTATCACGTGACATATGAGTGCAAGAGAGGTAGCTGAAAATTTCCGAACACCGCCATTCAGAGGACATTGTTATTTTAAAAAAAAGCTTTATGTCACCGGACGGAGAATTAAATTGCGCTTCCGGTGACATATTCCTTTTTCTCAAAATGTCTACGGTGTCTCCATACTTTTGTTTACAGTTTTTGTTACCGGCTGAGTAGGTTTCACCTCGCCTTAACGTGATGTGTTAGTGCTCGGTCGGCAACAAAAACTGTAAAGCATTGTTCTTAGTCACAATTGATGTTTAAGGTGATGTCTGTCTCTCTCAGATCGCCATAAGTGCGAGTGAGGTAGCTGAATCTTCCCGAAGTGTTACTCGTCGCCACGGTTGATTTTTCGAATAAAAGTCGAGAAGTACTGACTGCAGGGTACCAAGACGCAGTCAGTACTTCTCGTCTTTTGCCTGAAACATCAATTGTAACCAAGAACAACGCTTTACAGTTTTTGTTACCGACCGAGCACTAACACATCATCTTAATGCTGCAGTACATGGTGCATTTTTGACGTCACGGTGTACCGCACGTTTTTCTATCTGGGAAAACTATCAGCAAGGGAAAAAAAACATACGTTGCTGCTACTTTGATGAAATTTGCTGATAACTTGAAGAACACGATATTCACTAATTATTGTAACACTGAAAACCGGTTTTATTAAAAAATAATAAAAATGGTGGTAAAAAAAAAACGTAAAAACAGTGCTTTTGGTGCGTCGCTAAGGCACCGACTGATGTTATATAGTTAGAAGCGTGTGTGAGCAGCGCCACGTGAGTTTTCGTTTTGATAAGCACGTGGTGAATCGCACGCTCTTCTTAAACCGGTCGGCATCATCGTCACTGTGCGACAGGAAACTGTCAGCAAGAGACGTTCTCAAAGCCGACTTGCAATAATGTTATATATCTACATAACACAATCGTAAACTCGCAATATTTTATCAAATTTCCAATCAAATTAGCGAATCCAAATCTTTACACCAAAGACACTGTTTTTTAAAAAACAATAATGCCAAAATATTATCAATAAATAATTCAAAAATTAATTTCCTAAAAAGCTGTTAAAAATTGTTATCTTTATTTCTCTTTGCGCGTAGTACTTGATTATGATTATAAAAATAATTTCCTGAAAATTGTATCTTTGTCATTAAATAAATTATCTTAAACCCATAAAAATCTAATATCGTTCACTTTTTTCGCGTAGTACTTGTATTATAATCGAATCAATCAATTTTAACGCACTAATCATAGCATAAAATATTTTAAAAAATGTATTACAAAACAATACATAATACCTTAAAAAACGAGCACATAATCGATGAAACCGATCAAAATTCTACAATTTCTGCCGTAGAATCGCTATTGAATATTATAATTAACCGGTCAGTTTCATCAAACGGAAATAATAACATCGTCCACCGAGGCGATGAGTTCGCGGCGCGCATCGTAATGACGAAATCAGCAAAAGGTGTAGCCTAACGGAACAATCGGAATTCTCCACTCTCTCTCTCTCTCTCTTTTAATCGGCAATGATACTCACTTCGAAATTTTGAAAGCCATTTTCTTTCAAAATACTCGGCAGATAAAGCCCAAATTTTAACAGAATATGCGGAAGTATGGCAGAATTGGGCTAAGCTTCGGGTTCCTGGATCAAAACAGCCGTCTGGTCAGGAGAATTAAAAGAAAAAAAAATAGTGCGAGAGAGACAGAGCTATGGTGCGAGAGAGACAGACCTATAGGCGTTTAACATTGGGCGAAGAGATTCTCACCGGTGTATCATTGTCTCTTAATGCTTACGCGTAGATCAGTCGCGATCTCCTGTATCATCAGTAGCTGATGTATATTTCGCTGGAATCGCGAACTCTACAGTCCATTTAACTATTTCGTGGTGATAAGAACTTCCGTCCTCAAATTCCATCCTATAAATTGAGTAGGCGTGGCTAAATTAAGTGCGAGACACGTGCATACGCAGTATTGTTATCTTCGTTGTGACAGTTCGTGTTAGTAAAACGTAAACTCGACAATGAGCGATGAATATTACGGTGGTTGTCCACCGTATGAAGGCGGTTATGGCACTTATGCTGGAGCTTCGCAACCAGGATTAGATGTTTTTATCAAAAAAGCTGTAGAAGTTAAACGCATATTGCCGTCTCTCTTCAACATCAAAGTGGTACGCTATTATATATATATATAGATATATATTTTTGTGTATAGCTAAATATGTCACGATTTATCAATCGATAAGACGTCTTATCACTGACAGGTTTTTAATAATATGATGTTGATAAGTTTTGTATTGTTTGATTGTTGCAATTTGCGTGTAATATTGTGTAAATTGACAATAGAATGATCATCTGTTTGATCAAACGTGAATCATAACCTGTAATCGTAGAATTCTCGTAGAACGAGAATTTCTGATTCATTCACGCGGAGATATATGACGTTTTTTTCATCTTGCCTTTTTTTTTTTTGTGCGCTCAAGTATCTTGATTATTTCCTGGTAATTAGATAGAATAATAAGCGGTGGAAATAAATGGTTTTTGTTAAGTTCTAGTGGCTTAAAGATAGGAAAAGTCAATATCAGCTTTTTGAATGAAGATTTATTGGGAAAATGAGAATACGAATAATATTTGAAAGTGAACTTTTTAGTTGAACAAGGCATTTTTTTTTTTTTTCAAAGTTGGAAAGGTACAACATAAATCTATAATAGTTTTGGTTTATTTTTTATTTTTGAAAAAATTTGGTAGTTTGAATGTTTTTTAATAATTTTTCGAATACGAATGTAATTTTTCTAAATTTACAAAAAAAACAATCACCTAGTTATTTATTTATATAAATTATTCATTTATATAAATATTCAAAAGTAAAAAGTAAATCAATAATATTGTTGGTTTGTTTTTTATTTTTGAAAAAATTTGGTAGCTTGAATGTTTTTTAAATAATTTTTCGAATACGAATGTAACTTTTCTAAATTTATAAAAAAAAACACCTAGTTATTTATTTATATAAATTATTCATTTATATAAATATTCAAAGGTAAAAATAAATCAATAATATTTTTGGTTTATTTTTTATTTTTGAAAAAATTTGGTAGTTTCAATGTTTTTTAATAATTTTTCGAATACGAATGTAACTTTTCTAAATTTACAAAAAAAAAACAATCAACTAATTATTTATTTATATAAATTATTCATTTATATAAATATTCAAAGGTAAAAATAAATCAATAATATTTTTGGTTTATTTTTAATTTTTGAAAAAATTTGGTAGTTTGAATGTTTTTTAATAATTTTTCGAATACGAATGTGGCTTTTATAAATTTACAAAAAAAATTGCCTGGTTATAATTTTTTTTAATTTATATTAATTATTGTGTCAAAATAAAATTAGTCCTTTTCTGATCTTCAACGTTAAAATTAGTCAAATAGTTTGGACTATTTTTTAAAATACAAGTTTCAGAACAAAAAATTATTCATTTTCGCAAATTGTGAATTTCATTTTTGTAATTTATTATTTATTCCATGGTGTTTATGTACAAATTACAAACTTATTAACATTATTTGATAAACAATATCCACAATTACAATTATCCTTTTCCTGCCCTTTTTCCCCAATTAATATCTAATTAATCTTTAATTAATCTCTAATTAATCTCTAATTAGCTCTAATTAACATTATTTTTGCCAATTGTCAATTTAATTTTTGTAATTTATTAATTATTCTATTGTTTTTTATGTAAAAGTTACAAACTCATTAACATTGTTCGATAAACAATACCCACAATTACAATTATCCTTTTCATGCCCTTTTTTTTTCTATTAGCTCTAATTAAAATTATTTTTGCCAATTGTCAATTTTATTTTTATAATTTATTATTTATTTCATAGTTTTTATGTAAAAATTACAAACTCATTAACATTGTTCGATAAACAATGCTCACAATTACAATTATCCTTTTCCTGCCCTTTTTTTTTCAATTTCCCCTTATTAACATTATTTTTGTCAATTTCATTTTTGTAATTTATTAATTATTCCATGGTTTTTATGTAAAAGTTACAAAATTCATTAACATTGTTCGATAAACAATGTCCACAATTACAATTATCCTTTTCATGCCCTTTTTTTTTTCTATTAGTCCTTATTAACATTATTTTTGCCAATTGTCAATTTTATTTTTCTAATTTATTAATTATTCCATGATTTTTATGTACAAGTTACAAAATTCATTAACATTGTTCGATAAACAATGCTCACAATTACAATTATTCTTTTCATGCCCTTTTTTTTTTTTTCAATTTCTCCTTATTAACATTATTTTTGCCAATTGTCAATTTCATTTTTGTAATTTATTAATTATTCCATGGTTTTTATGTAAAAGTTCCAAACTTATTAACATTGTTTAATAAACAATACCCACAATTACAATTATCCTTTTCATGCCCTTTTTAGTTTCTATTAGTCCTTATTAACATTATTTTTGCCAATTGTCAATTTTATTTTTCTAATTTATTAATTATTCCATGATTTTTATGTACAAGTTACAAAATTCATTAACATTGTTCGATAAACAATGCTCACAATTACAATCATCCTTTTCATGCCCTTTTTTTTTTTCAATTTCTCCTTATTAACATTATTTTTGCCAATTGTCAATTTCATTTTTTAATTAATTAATTAATTATTCCATGGTTTTTATGTAAAAGTTACAAACTCATTAACATTGTTCGATAAACAATACCCACAATTACAATTATCCCTTTCCTGCCCCTTTTTATTTTTCAATTAGCTCTAACATTATTTTTGCCAATTGTCAATTTAATTTTTCTAATTTATTAATTATTCTATGATTTTTATGTACAACTTACAAAATTCATTAACATTGTTTGATAAACAATACTCACAATTACAATTATCCTTTTCATGCCCCTTTTTTTTCAATTAGCTCTAATTAACATTATTTTTGCCAATTGTCAATTTTATTTTTGTAATTTATTAATTAATTATTCCATGGTTTTTATGTAAAAGTTACAAACTCATTAACATTGTTCGATAAACAATACCCACAATTACAATTATCCCTTTCCTGCCCCTTTTTATTTTTCAATTAGCTCTAACATTATTTTTGCCAATTGTCAATTTAATTTTTCTAATTTATTAATTATTCTATGGTTTTTATGTACAACTTACAAAATTCATTAACATTGTTTGATAAACAATACTCACAATTACAATTATCCTTTTCATGCCCCTTTTTTTTTCAATTAGCTCTAATTAACATTATTTTTGCCAATTGTCAATTTTATTTTTGTAATTTATTAATTATTCCATAGTTTTTATGTAAAAATTACAAACTTATTAACATTGTTCGATAAACAATGCTCACAATTACAATTATCCTTTTCCTGCCCTTTTTTTTTTCAATTTCCCCTTATTAACATTATTTTTGTCAATTTCATTTTTGTAATTTATTAATTATTCCATGGTTTTTATGTAAAAGTTATAAACTTATTAACATTGTTCGATAAACAATGCTCACAATTACAATTATCCTTTTCCTGCCCTTTTTTTTTCAATTTCCCCTTATTAACATTATTTTTGTGCATTTCATTTTTGTAATTTATTAATTATTCCATAGTTTTTATGTAAAAGTTACAAACGCATTAACATTGTTCGATAAAAAATGCCCTTGATATTACAATTATTCTTTTCATGCCCTTTTTTTTTTTTTTTTTAATTAGTCCTAATTAACAGGAGACCTGCGCTTGTAATTATTATAACGCCCACAGGGAATCTTATCACGAACAGTGGCAAAGTATGTTCCGGTACCTTATCTCGTGGCTTTCCTGAACTGATAAAATTTTTCATGATCCAACAGTATCCATTTATCCTTCGTTGCAGATGGTCAAGCGTCACAGTTTCTTTTTCAAAATATTTATAAAGTTAAAAGTGCTGAAAGACGATTAATAATAACAAAAACATTGTGGAAAGACTAGAGAATAAAAAAATGTGTGAAAAGGCGCAGATGTACAAAACCAGTAATTATCGGTATCAAAGTTATTTGGAAAATGGAGTCGCTCATCTTACAATATCAAAAACAGTAAAATTTGCTCCGAGTGATGTTAAAAATCAGAGAATATTCACAGTTGAAACTCTACCGCAAGTGGAAACAAATTTAAATGTTAAAAAGAAGACGAGTGGTGTTTTCAAGACGTCTCTGAATATTTTACCTTATAAAAGGACTATTTCCGATGAGACGAATCAAAATGTTTTTTCTCCAAAAACGTCTGCCAAAATTTTGGACAAGAAAAAGTATTCTTACAACGATGAACCAAAGAAAGCTAGGGGAAATTTTATTGGAAAAGCTGTGTACAATGTAGGCGATTTATCAATGCGTTATTTATTTTAAACCTGTTTTGTTGCCATGAGAAAAATACTTGGAACTCTAAGCGCTATTTCTCCAGTTTATGCTCCAATTATTGGTTGCATATTAGAATTTAAAAGCAGTTTCGTAGAAGAAAGAAATTATAAAGTCAAATTAGTTTCTTTATCGGTGGAAATATTTTCTAAATATTTATTTATTGCAAGAATTCAGGTCATCGTTAATATTTTCAATTAATAAATTACTGGTACATTTATATAAATTTATATATAAATATATAAATATGAAAAATATATATGTAAATTAATTACATAAATTTTTTTTTAAAGATTTTTTTACCATTTCTAATATTTATTACTCACTCTGCAATTTTTTCTATAGATTCTGAACAGACCATTCAATTTTCTTTACCTATTTAAAAAATAAATAAGTGGTAAGAAATTTATTTATTTAAAAAAATGCTTCTGTAGATTATATCAAATTAAGAGTAAAATAAAAAGTGTCTGTATCAGTGAAAAAAAAAGAATACAAAACAAAATTCCTCTTATATATCGAAACTTTTTTTTTTTTAAATATAGAATTAAGAAATAAAACAATATAGAATTTTCGATTTATTTTTGACAATAAATATGCTTGAAAAAAATATATTTTCGAATTATTTTTGACAAAAAATATGCTTGAAAAAAAAATATTTTCGAATTATTTTTGACAAAAAATATGCTTGAAAAAAAAAATATTTTCGAATTATTTTTGACAAAAAATATGCTTGAAAAAAATACATTTTCGAATTATTTTTGACAAAAAATATGCTTGAAAAAAATATATTTACAAAAAAATTTGTTTTTTTTTTTTCAGCTAGGTGAAAAAGGCTCTGGAATCAGACCTCGTGGTGATGTCCAGGATTTTAATCAATTACGACAAGAATGTTTATCGGAGGGACGATTGTTCGAGGATCCGGAATTTCCGGCGCAGGATTCTTCCTTATTTTATTCAAGACGTCCAGACAGATACATCGAATGGAGACGTCCAATGGTACAGACATTAATCACTATTCTGCCTTAAAATAAAAAAATAAACTGGCCAATTTCTTACCATTTTTTTTTGCTCATTTTTGTCTCACAGGAAATAGCGGAAAATCCACAACTTTTCGTCGAGGGTTTTTCGCGTTTCGACGTCCAACAAGGTGAACTCGGCGACTGTTGGCTTCTCGCTGCAGTTGCGAATCTCACAATGCACTCGAATTTGTTCTTCCAAATTGTGCCAGAGGATCAGAGTTTCGAGGAGAATTACGCCGGAATTTTTCATTTCCGGTTCGTTCCGAGCTATTTTTTTTTTTACTCAATCTAATCTAATTTATTAATGGACAAATTAATTTACATATATATTGCCGGGCTTTGTCAATGTTAAAAGTGAAAAAAAGCTACATAAAACAAAAATTTGAAAAAAAAAAAAAACAAAAACCACAAATTTGAATTTTTTAAAATTCGATTCCGAAAAGAACAAATCAGATTAAAAAAAGTGTTATCGTTTTATTGGACGTTTTAGTCTCGATAAATTGTAGAATAATTTTTTCTTCCATTATTCAATTTGAATAAGAAAATTGTATTTTTTAAAAAAATTTTCCGGCCATTTAAATGCGAATAATATAATTTTTTAAAATTCTTTGGTTATTATTGTCGAACTTATTAGCTATTATTTTATGTTTCTAATTGTAAATTACAGATTTTGGCAGTACGGAAGATGGGTTGACGTTGTTATCGACGATCGCTTGCCAACTTATCATGGAAAACTTATGTATTTGAGCTCAGCCGATCCCAGCGAATTTTGGAGCGCGCTTCTCGAAAAAGCCTATGCAAAATTGCATGGCTCTTACGAGGCCCTTAAGGGCGGCACTACCTGCGAAGCTATGGAAGACTTCACTGGAGGTGTTACCGAGATGTACGAGATGGAAGAAACTCCGCCGAATTTATTCAGTATCTTGCTGAAAGCGTTCGAAAGAAATTCATTGATGGGTTGTTCGTTGGAGGTAAATTAGCTAATAATTCTCGCTTGACTATGCGGAAGTCTCAGTTAATATTTTTTCAATAAAATCAAATTATCATACATTTAAAAGGACGTAAAAGAAATTTTTTATTATTATTTTAATTTTTTTTTTACAAAATTATGTTTCCAGACTTGAGTAATTTTGAGTACAATCATAGATTTTTTCCAAATTTAACTCCAGTATTATCTTAACTCTGTCGATAAATTGTACAACATTTTTATATCATTTAGAGCGTTAATAATAATTTTAAATAAATTTCTTGAAATTAAATATTTTCTTTTAACCAAAATTATTATAATTTTTTTTGAGTAATTGAGTAATTTTGAGTACAAGCATAGATATTTTTCCAAATTTAATTCCAGTATTATCTTAACTCTGTCGATAAATTGTACAACATTTTTATATCATTTAGAGCGTTAATAATAATTTTAAATAAATTTCTTGAAATTAAATATTTTCTTTTAACCAAAATTATTATAATTTTTTTTGAGTAATTGAGTAATTTTGAGTACAAGCATAGATTTTTTCCAAATTTAACTCCAGTATTATCTTAACTCTGTCGATAAATTGTACAACATTTTTATATCATTTAGAGCGTTAATAATAATTTTAAATAAATTTCTTAAAATTAAATATTTTCTTTTAACCAAAATTATTATAATTTTTTTTGAGTAATTGAGTAATTTTGAGTACAAGCATAAATCTTTTTCCAAATTTAACTCCAGTATTATCTTAACTCTGTCGTTAAATTGTACAACATTTTTATATCATTTAGAGCGTTAATAATAATTAAAAATAAATATCTTGAAATTAAATATTTTCTTTTAACCAAAATGATTATTATTATTTTTTCTTTTAGCCTGATCCAAGCGTGCTCGAAGCAGAAACGCCACAGGGACTCATCAGAGGACACGCTTACAGTATCACACGTGTTAAATACGTAGACATTTCTACGCCCAATCAAACGGGAAAAATTCCTCTTTTGAGATTGAGAAATCCTTGGGGAAACGAGGCAGAGTGGAACGGACCCTGGAGTGATGCGTAATAAAAATTATAATCCCAAATAGTTATAATTACCTGCAATATTAATTCTTTTTTTTTTTTCAACATATTGTCAACAGTTCGCCGGAATGGAGATTCATTCCCGATCACGAAAAAGAAGAGCTTGGCTTGACGTTCGATATCGACGGAGAATTTTGGATGTCTTTCCAAGACTTTAAGAAGTATTTCACGAGGCTGGAGATCTGTAATTTAAATCCCGACTCGTTGACCGAGGATGATCTTAACGAGGGAAAGAAAAAATGGGAAATGAGCGTTTTTGAGGGCGAATGGGTTCGAGGCGTCACTGCTGGAGGCTGCAGAAACTTTTTGGGTATAATCACAAATTCTAAAACAATTACGTTATTTATATGACAACTTTTAATAACAATTTATTGACCCGCGTAGAAAAAAAGAATCTTGAAAAGAATCCTGCAAAGAATCTTGCTCCGGATCCTATACGTGATTCTTTTCAAGATTCCTTTAAAAATTCTTTCAAAGATTATTTCAAGACTTTTTTTAAGATTCTTTAAAAGATTCTTCACAAGATTCTTTTTTTCTACGCGGGGACTCAATTAATTATTGTAAAATCATTTTATTAACTCAATTAATTATTGTAAAACCAATTTATTGACAAATCAATAAATTGTGTCAATATCTAATATATATTTCTGAAAAATGTTTGTCTGCTCGTCCCAATTCGACGCCGAGCGTCTCAATGCCAGGCGTCCCGAGCTATAGAAAATTTTGGAAAAATAAAAAAAAAAATGTTTGCAAAAAAAAATTATCAAAAAAATTGTCAAAAAAAAAAATAGTATTTCTGGGGTTTTGTATATATACTCTCTATCTCTATAATAAGTATGGAAAGGACGGGCCAGAGGGATAGAGAGGATAGAAAGGACAAGATAGTGGGAACAGAGAAGATGGAAAGAACAATTCACAATGTTGTCCTAACTTTAGCAATGATAGGTACATAGTTTTGTCATAATCTGCAATGTGGTTCAAATTTCTCCGAATTTGAACTTTTATAATTGAGGAAAAAGCTGCAAAGTAGAACTTTGCAAATCAATTCTGATTTGTCGAGATTTACTTTATGAGACGATTCCATCAATTTGTTTAATAAACATGATTAAAATTCACAATGCCTGACAACCAAATACGTTATGCGAAAGCTATGCGAGCCACAATAACCTGCTAGTTCGAAATAATGTGTTTAAATTAATTTTTTCATCGTCAGATTCAATAAAATTATACATTTTTATCTGCTTTGCAGAAACTTTCTGGCACAATCCGCAATATCGAATCACGTTGGAATATCCTGACGAGGGCGATGACAAGTGTACGGTCATCGTTGCACTTATGCAGAAAAACAGACGTGCCCAGAGACGAATGGGAGCCGATTGTCTCACAATCGGCTTCGCCATTTATCATGTATGTATTTATCGCTATATACATGGGAAAAAAAAATTATAAAGTCTCTAGTAATACAAAATACAAAGTAAAATGTTACAATAAATTCTCAACGCCGTTTTTGGTTACAATTTAACAGCAAAAATCCTTCGTTAAAAACTTGGTCCTAAGATTTTTATTTTTTCTAGATTTAGCATATATTTCGTAACCTGCAAAATAATTAGAAAGCAATTTGCAATTTCAAAAATAATTTGCACAACATTTTTATTTAGATATATCAAAATTCAACATATTTGAAATAATTAAACAGAATTTTTACTTTCCGATACTTTTGAAAAAATGTTGTTTTTTTTCTAATATATTTGAAATAAAATAAATCTTTAGATTCCATCGTTTAAATTTGAAAAAAAAAACGTGAAAATTGTTTTCCAGTTTTCTGGTAATGTATAAATTCTTTCACAAACATTTTATTGTCAATTTCTTTTTTAACAGCTCGATTATCCGGACAGATTGCCAAAACCTCTAGACGTTAATTTCTTCAAATATAACGCGTCCGTTGCGCGTTCGCCTTCATTTATTAATCTTCGAGAAGTGAGTTGTCGCTTTAAGCTTCCACCTGGAACATATGCCATAGTTCCAAGTACATTTGATCCTAACGAGGAAGGAGAATTTTTGTTGCGAATCTTCTCTGAAAATCAGAATAACATGGAGTGAGTTTTTTTCTCCTTATATTTAAAAAATTGCCATTTTCTTTTTTGCTAAATAAAATCTTTTTGTGTTTCCGCAGAGAAAACGACGACGAAGTTGGAATCGGCGAAGTTGACGACAGAGTAATTATAATTAACCTCAAATATAAAACACGAAAAGCGTTGAATATCATTAACACGTAACGCTATGTTAACACGTAGTAAATAATGCGAGCACTGAGCACGCAATTCTTGCCAAGAGGGAATATAACAACAATTGAGTTCTCTACTCGGTTTAGATAACATTGCTAATGATTAGAACGCATATGAATTTATAAATAAACTTTTTTTTTTTTTTTTTGCAAAATACCCCATATTTGCAAATTTATAGCAACTTCAAAACGCAGATTGTTGATTAATTATTTGAACGCGCCGGAATCGTCCGTATTTGCACGAACCGATCAGTGACGTCACGGTATTGTTGCCGAACCCGTATAATAGGCATAATACCTACAGCAGCTCGATTTTTATTTAATTTAATTAGTTTTTAATTTAATTAATAATTAATGTTTAATTTAATTAATAATTAATGTTTAATTTAATTAATAATTAATTTTTAATTTAATTAATAATTAATTAGTTTTTAATTTAATTGATAATTAATTTTTTATTTAATTAATAATTAATTTTTAATTTAATTAATAATTAATTAGTTTTTAATTTAATTAATAATTAATTTTTAATTTAATTAATAATTAATTTTTAATTTAATTAATAATTAATTTTTAATTTAATTAATAATTAATTTTTATTTAAGCAGATTTCGCGAATCTGCTTTCACGAAGCCTGCTTCTAGCTAATTTGCCTTATTTGACATGATTTTTTTTGCCAGAAAGTTTATTTTAACGTCATTAGAAAACGACTGTGAAATAACCGTACGAATAGTGCGGTAACAGGAAATAACATCGGTGACGTCACACGCTCGGGCACCAATAGCGTTGCGTTTTCATCAATTTGAATTTCCATAAATATTTAAATGTTGATATTAAATAAAAATGAACGATTTAACCAATGATATCTTTATGAATCGGTTTCATAAGACGGTTTATTTAATAAAATAATCGAATATGCCGATTTAAAATTTTAGTAGAGAACCCAATTGTATTAAGAATGGTTGACCAAAATACGTGAAATTAATATCAGAATTTATAATCTCTTCAAATCGGAAAAAAATATCACACGAATTAAAAAGGTTAAGCAATTAACTTAATTTGAAAAAATAATTGGACAACATTTTGTTTTATATATTTCAAAATTAAAGCTATATTTTAGCAAGTTTTTCTTTGTTTCCAATATACTTTAAATAATTGTACATTTGACTTTTCTATATTTAAAAGATTTTTTTTTTTTTTTTTTTTTTTCAATGAAATCAATTTTTGTATTCGATTGTTTGAGTTGAAAAAAAAAAGAAGTAGAATTTTGTTATCCGACCTTCTTAATACGCCGACTAACTTATTTTTGGGATTAAATAATAATAAGCATGAAGTGTCTAAATGAAATAATCCTTGCGTTAAATAAAATAATCCTGAGGTTTATTAAATGGGATCAAAAGCCCAACCCACGATTAACGCTGCATGATAAACGGTGCTTGGCTTTTAGGTAATTAACCAGCACGACGATAAACCGGGCGAGCACGAAGACGGCGTGAGTAATTAACAGTTAATGAAATTAATATGAAATTTCTGAAGGGTGTAAAAAATAACAAATTAGAAAATATGTGTGTGCTTTGCATTTAAACACTAATTGTAATTAAATTTAAAAAAAAAAAGCCTCTGAATGTCTTAAAAAAAAGTCGATTTCTTGTTTTAGGTTCGCGAACAACCAGAACCTGATCGTAATGAAGAAAAGGTTCGCGAATTCTTCAGAAAACTCGCTGGCGATGACATGGAAGTCGATTGGATGGAACTGAAGGAGATTTTGGATTACGCGATGCGCAAAGGTAATTTTTTTTCTATTTTTTTAGAACACTCTAATCGTCGACACTCGTCAAAAAACATAAAGTTAATTTTTTTTTTTTTCGTATCATCAACATTTAAAGTGTATATTGTTATGTTTTTCTTTTTTTTTTTACCACATTTCATCGAAGGTGATGGCTCGTTTTTTTGTTAAAGTACTGCAATGTTGGCAATTTTTTTGTTTCATATGCTACTTTGTTTTTTTTTCTGCTTTGCTTAAATCCTTGCTTGTAACGTTGCTATTTCTAACTTTCTTACATACATGGTTAATCACTCGGAAAAAAATAAGTTAATTTAAATTCTTCTCGCTCATCGGTGGTAATATTCGTTGCCTGTTTAATATACTTTAGCTATTGAATTCTTCTTTGTTTTCTGAACACTATTATCTCGATTTCTACTTCTGAAGATTATTACTTTCTATTTTTTTAAATTAGCGAATGAATAACATTATTTTTGAATGTTTTTGAAATTCGGTTGAAAATAGAAGCTTCATAATATTTTGATGTTAGAAAGATAAATTTTTAAACCAAAATCTCGACCGAGATTTAAAAATGAGTGCAAAATAATTGTTTTTATTTTTCGCTGATGTTTTACACACATTTTCAACTATAATTCTAATTAATTCGATCACCATTTTGGCTAAATCGTGATAAAACGAATCTTAAACAAAAAAATGTCGATATTAAATATATTTCGAATGACAATGATTAAAAAATTAATTTTTGCGCATTAAATGTACCTTAAATACGATTTAAATATGGGGCATTCCACCTCGTTTCGACCTGGATTTGACGTCGACCTTTCCGATTTGGCTCATTATTTTTTACAGACTTAGTTGGGCCCTCAATTGCACAATTTTTTTTTTTTAAGTCCATTTTTTTTAAATATATTTTTAAAGTGACATAGAAAACCCCATAATTAAAAAATCTGATAAAATTCTGAGAAATACTTTGTTCAATAACAAAATTATCTAGCTTATAGTCAGAGTGGGGAAGATTTTCCTTCTTACAGTTTTTAAGCTTTATTTATTTAAAAAATTATTAAAAAATAGAAAAAATAATTAATCTACTACAGGCAATTGGTCAAATGTTTATTTATGTAAAACCGAATTTTTCAGAATTTTTTCCGATTTTTAGGAGATTGTTCAGATTTTTCCGAACTATGCAAAAAAATTTTTTTATATTTTTTTAAAGTGACATATAAAAACCCATAATTTAAAAATCTGAAAAAATTCTGAAAGATACTTTATTCAATAACAAAATCATCTAGCTTATAGTCGAAGTGGGGAAGATTTTTCTTCTTATAGTTTTTAAACTATAAGAAAAATAATCTTACCCACTTTTCTTCTTATAGTTTTTAAACTATAAGAAGAAAAATCTTCCCCACTTTGACTATAAGCTAGATAATTTTGTTATTGAACAAAGTATTTTTCAGAATTTTATCAGATTTTTTAATTATAGGGTTTTTTTTGTCACTTTAAAAAAATATTTAAAAAAAAATTTGCATGGTTCGAAAAAATCTGAACAATTTCCTAAAAATCGGAAAGAATTCGGAAAAATTCAGTTTTACATAAATAAACATTTGACCAATCGCCTGTAATAGATTAATTATTTTTTCTATTTTTTAATAATTTTTTTAAATAAAAAAAGCTTAAAAACTCTAAGAAGGAAAATCTTCCCCATTTTGATTATAAGCTAGATAATTTAGTTATTGAACAAAGTATTTTTCAGAATTTTATCAGATTTTTTAATTATAGGGTTTTTTATGTCACTTTAAAAAAATATTTAAAAAAAATTTGCATGATTCGAAAAAATCTGAACAATTTCCTAAAAATCGGAAAAAATTCGGAAAAATTTAGTTTTACATAAATAAACATTTGACCAATCGCCTGTAATAGATTAATTATTTTCTCTATTTTTTAATAATTATTTTAATAAAAAAAGCTTAAAAACTGTAAGAAGGAAAATCTTCCCCACTTTGACTATAAGCTAGATAATTTTGTTATTGAACAAACTATTTTTCAGAATTTTATCAGATTTTTAAATTATGGGGTTTTCTATGTCACTTAAAAAATATATTTAAAAAAAATGGACTTAAAAAAAAATAATAAGCCTGTAAAAAATAATAAGCCAAATCGGAGAGGTCGAGGTCAAATCCAGGTCGAAACGGGGTGGAATGCCCCATATAATCTAATTCTAATGACATAAAATTTCATTTAAACACGTAAAATATTTGTGTATGTAAAACATTCTTAAAATAGGAAGTAAAAATTCTATTTCCTTGAGAAAAAAAAAACGAAATCGATTTTTCTGCATGAAGAATTTTGTATATTCGATAAAATTTTGTAAAGAATTTTAAAACCATGTATGTAAATTGGTTCATAAATACATTTGGGTTTTTAGCCAATTTTATTGCATATTTTTTTGTACAAAGAATTCTTTGAAATTTTTTAATTCAACCCGAATGCATATATGCCAATGAATATAGCTAACATGTAGTGTATATGTTACGAGTAGAGCTACCACCGTCAGCTCGACGTAGCGAGGCTCATACTCCCGATACTTCGCAAGAAAATGGCTCTATCGTCGACACTATCATCTCTCTGCTGTGCGGCATTGTTTGTAATAATGAACAATACAATAAGCCTGTAGGTAAGACCCGATCGTAACCGCCATCGTAATCATTCTGATGGGCCAATTTTTTTAAAGTGTTTCTATCAGTAGAAAAAATCGCATTAAATTATTATTATTGCAAAATCATTCGTCCCTTTTCATTGATTAGATCATACAAATTGTCTCTAATCGTTGCACAAGGTGTTGGTAGACTAGTTTGTTTTTTTTTAAAATAATTACTCGTCAAATTGTATCGTTAAGTCGCCTTAAGAGGCGCAAACTGTGCTGTGAAAATGAGGTACGTGTTTATTGCGTGGTTTTGTGAAAGAAAAAAAAAGACTACTCATGCTTCTACTAATTATTTTATATTAAGTTTAAAAAGAAAATTAATGTTGTCTTTGGGCTATTCGGACTGTGACAAACGCTTTTGTGTTTGCGCAAATATAGTTGATAATAATCGGATAATAAATCTTTAAGTGAATAATCGGAAATAGACAAAATATAATTTTTTTGGTTTAATGAGGATTTCACGTGGAAAATGAGTAAAAAGTTACAGAGATGAAAAATTTGATGATGTCGGAAAATTATTGTAGCTTGTCTATTTCTTTCTTTTTTTTTGTTGGTGGAAATAATGGCGAATATATGTAGCAATTGGTTTTTACAAAATGTTTCTTTCAGAAATGAACAACGAAGGTTTCAGCAAAGACATTTGTCGCAGCATGGTCGCTATGTTGGACGTCGATCATTCCGGTAAACTTGGATTCGAAGAGTTCAAGACTCTGTGGAACGACATCAGAAATTGGAGGGTAATATTTCGCTTTTTTAGTCAATTTTTCAGATGGCTAACATTCTTCAAAAATAAGTTCCTCTTAATAATAATACTACAAAATAATTTACGAATAACAAATTTCCAAATAGAGACGAAAAAATAAACAATTGGAAATCCTGGAAATATATGACTAAAAAAAAATTTCTATAACTGTGTCAATATTTTTAAAAAATCAAACTATTCTCCGATACTCTGGAGAAGAGAACGAAAAATAAAATATTTATACATATATATTTTTAATAATTCATAACTTAAAGTAAAATTTCCTGCTTTTTAATTTTTTTCTAGCTGAAGTTTCAAAGTTTATCCTACATTTTATACTATTACTTTTTCATACATCATATTATTATTAAGAAACACTTTGCATATCTCCATTTTTATTTGTAAAAGCGATCTTCCTGTTAAAATAAATAAATGAATGAATGAATGAATGAATAAATAAATGAATGAATGAATGAATGAATGAATGAATGAATGAATGAATGAATTAATGAATTAATGAATTAATGAATTAATGAATTAATGAATTAATGAATTAATGAATTAATGAATTAATGAATTAATGAATTAATGAATTAATGAATTAATGAATTAATGAATTAATAAATTTATGAATTTATGAATTTATGAATTTATGAATTTATGAATTTATGAATTTATGAATTTATGAATTTATGAATTTATGAATTTATGAATTTATGAATTTATGAATTTATGAATTTATGAATTTATGAATTTATGAATTTATGAATTTATGAATTTATGAATTTATGAATTTATGAATTTATGAATTTATGAATTTATGAATTTATGAATTTATGAATTTATGAATTTATGAATTTATGAATTTATGAATTTATGAATTTATGAATTTATGAATTTATGAATTTATGAATTTATGAATTTATGAATTTATGAATTTATGAATTTATGAATTTATGAACTTATGAATTTATGAATTTATGAATTTATGAATTTATGAATTTATGAATTTATGAATTTATGAATTTATGAATTTATGAATTTATGAATTTATGAATTTATGAATTTATGAATTTATGAATTTATGAATCTATGAATTTATGAATTTATGAATTTATGAATTTATGAATTTATGAATTTATGAATTTGTGAATTTGTGAATTTATGAATTAATGAATTAATGAATTTATGAATTTATGAATAAATAAATAAATCTAATGTAACATATTTGTATTGCAGGCAGTTTTCAAGCTTTACGACAAGGATGGTTCGGGTCACTTGAGCGCTTTCGAATTGCGTCAAGCATTAAACAGCGCAGGCTACCGACTAAATAATCACATACTCAACATTCTCGTGCACAGATACGGAACGAAAGATGGTCTGATTAAGTTCGACGACTACATTATGTGCGCCGTTCGCTTGAAAACTATGATCGGTGAGTAAAGAAGCACGAAAAAAAAAAAACGTTAATACTCTTGTACTCCTAACACTTTTGCTCAAATATACTATAAACTTCTATAAGCTTCTCACACGACGCACTAACTCAATGTTCCAGACATCTTTCGCGAACGTGATCCCGACCATACTAACTCCGCCACTTTCACCATGGAGGAATGGGTGGAAAAAACTTTGTACTCGTAAAACAAAATTGAACATTTGGGATCGAAAAAAACAAACAAAAAAACAAATTCGGTAAACGGATCTTTATGCTTGAATCATGAATTAGAACTAATACTCTAAAGAGGAATTTTCCATTTTTCGGATAAATGATACTTGACGTCATTTTCTATCATTTTTTCACATCTATCTGAAATATCGGAATGAAAATTTAAAAATTGACTATTTATCATATATCCTTATTTTTTTTAAACTAAGGAGGTTTAAATTTCTCATTCTAGTAAAATTAGTACTACATTTTTTTTATCACTTTCTAGAAAATTTGATGCATTAAATAACAGAAAAATATTTTAAGATGAATCTTTAAAAATCTGTTTTATTTGGTTCTCGTTTTATTTTTTTTTATAGAAAAATTGCAAAAAAAGTACTTGTATTCAGATATTTATTAATGAATATATTACAGAATTAAAGTAGAGCAGTTTGTAAAATCGAGAGATTTTTTTTTACTAATCTGAAGAAAACTAAATAACCTCCTTAATCTTGATTAATTTATTAATTTGTGTGAATATTTCAGATTCGGGCATTGATCTTGAGGCCTTGGACGAGGGCTTCTAAAAAACCGTATTTATTCAACAAGAACAGGATTTCCGCTTTTTTAAATAATCATTTGTGTGTTGTGATCTGAATGTCGAATTGAATACTATGAAAGTGAAAGAGAAATAGTTGTTGTTTTTATATAAATGCGTGACTCGGAGCGCTGAAAACGAAAATACTTAAATAATCCGTTAATATATACTAACAAAAAAAATCGAAAATATTGGTATATGTGATAGATTGATTCAAATTGATATTATAATATATTTGCGAAAATTCTAATATTGTATTAGCGGATTTTCGGTGCTACTGGCGACGTCGATCGTCGCTGGACTTCGAAATCCTCGAGTGAACAAAAAAGAAAAGAAAAAAAAAAAACAGCAAACGTGCCTAATTATTAATCCATAATTTTTTGACATGTATACAATGAATAAATATAAAATATACATTTATATTATTTACAATAATTATAGATCGTTAGTTATTCATTTGATTCCGATGGTTATTAACGTCGATGACGAATTAATTAATCTGTATCCAAACCTAATATCTTCTGTACAATATAATCACGTTTTTGCTTGCTCAGCAGCTTGTTTTTGTGAAAAATGTTTTTTTTTCGAGATTTTCATGTCGGTACACTCAGAATAGTCCAAAACGTCGAGAAAAGTGATTTAGAAAAAAAGTTCCTTCCTCATTATATTTCGCTTTTTACAAAGCAACCACTAAGAGGAAGTATGGGAATTGATTTTGGCTTCCTCATAGAGGAAGCTTTGTAAAAAGCGAAATATGATGAGGAAGCAATGCGAAAGGTTCTGCGTTGCATCCTTGTTTTAAATAAATATAAATAAGCGCACAGTCTCGCTTTGTGAAAATGTAATAAGGACAAACGGTCCAGAAACTCCCTCGAATACTCTATCTTCTCTGGTTTTTTTTTTTGTAGAACACGATAGAAATCGGTGGTTTCCAAAATTTCATTGGAAAGCAAGGATATGGCTAGTTTATACGACATAAATCGCTACTTTTCGCAATATAGACTGTACAACATCGCTATGAAAATATGTTATCGTTCAACATTTTTGGGCTATATCTGACGTATTTTTCTGTTAATCATGAATTTGGCACTTATTTGACTCCCAGCTCGATATTTTATACCAAAATTCGCATCGCAGAAAAAAAAATCAAAAAATTCAAAAAATCAAAATCTCATAAAATTTTAACGTTTCAACAGATCTTAACCAAATTTAATGGGGATCACCGGTGTATGAAAGCTTACGTACATACCAATTTTGAGCTTAATATCTCGAAAATTAAAAGAGGTATCGCGTTAACAGACATTTTTGGAAAAATTCAAAACCGCGTAAAAATTTAATGATCATGGGGATTTTTACAAAAATTGGTATGAACGATGAGAATTGACCCCTCTATATATGGTGTAAATTTCAGCTCTATATCTCGAGGCGTTCCCGAGTTATAAAGGTTTACATACCAGAGTTGGGCAAAATTGTAATGGAAAATTACAAAATACAAATTACTGGAAGTAATTGTATTTAATTTCAAATCCAATACAATTACAAAATGTAATTGTATTTAATTTGAAATCCAATACAATTACTGAAAGTAATTGTATTTCATTTGAAAACCAATACAATTACTGAAAGTAATTGTATTTAATTTGAAATCCAATACAATTACTGAAAGTAATTGTATTTCATTTGAAAACCAATACAATTACTGAAAGTAATTGGACGTCACAGGAAATGTCTGTTAACGCGATAATTCTTTTAATTTTCGAGATATTAAGCTCAAAATTGGTACGTACGTGAGCTTTCATACACCGGTGATTCCTATTAAATTTGGCTAAGATCGGTTGAAACGTCAAAATTTTATGAGATTTTGATTCTATGAATTTTTTGATTTTTTTTCTGCGATGCGAATTTTGGTATAAAATATCGAGCTGGGAGTCAAATGAGTGCCAAATTCATGATTAACAGAAAAATACGTCAGATATAGCCGAAAAATGTTGAACGATAACATATTTTCATAGCGATGTTGTACAGTCTATATTGCGAAAAGTAGCGATTTATGTCGTATAAACTAGCCATATCCTTGCTTCCCAATGAAATTTCGAAAACCACCGATTTCTATCGTGTTCTACAAAAAAAAAACCAGAGAAGATAGAGTATTCGAGGGAGTTTCTGGACCGTTTGTCCTTATTATATTTTCACAAAGCGAGAGTGTGCGTTTATTTATATTTATTTAAAACAAGGATGCAAAGCAGAACCTCGCACATTGCTTCCTCATTATATTTCGCTTTTTACAAAGCTTCCTCTATGAGGAAGCCAAAATCAATTCCCATCCTTCCTCTTAGTGGTTGCTTTGTAAAAAGCGAAATATAATGAGGAAGCAATGTGCAAGGTTCTGCTTTGCATCCTTTTTGAATCTAGTTCTACACTAAAAAAAATGTTGGACGTCACAGGAAATCTTGTCTGTGAACACCGGCGAAAGTTTTACCGGTACTCGTGGCTTTCCTTAACAGATAACAGTTTTCATAGTGATAGAGTATTAATTTTTCCTATAAATGCAGTCTTCATTTTTCCTAGCCCTACAGTCTTCATTCTTCCATCGTCGTGAACGGTCACGCGACGGATTTCTTTTTGAAAATATTTATAAAGTTAGAAGCGGTAAAAATCGTATAGTAATAATTAACAGCATCGAAAGACGAGCAAATAAAAATTTAAAAAATGGGTGAAAAGACGCCGAAGTACACAACGCAGATATCAAAAAAAGTATGTATATAACTTCGATGATTGTTGCAGTTTTTTTTAAACAAATTTTCACAAGTTGTTGACAAATTCCGATTTATACATTTTCGAAAAAATTTAAAAAGAAATTCACATTTTATAAGCCCTTGAATTTTTCGAAAAATGTCTGTATGTTTTCTAGCTTCCGCAATTTTTTAGCTAATGAGTAAAATAGTTCTGGACAAATAGAGAAATGAAAAATGACGATCGGTATTGAATTTAAGCAAAATACATAAAGCGGTTCAGATTTTCTAAAATTTTGAATTTTCGAAAAAATTTTGTTTTCGTTTTTATTCAAGTTAAGTTCGACCAAATCTGCTCAAATCTTTTGCAAGGCAAAATTAACATCCAGTTGTAGTAGATATCGATATTTGGTGACGATTGGTAAAGTGGTTCAGATTTTATAAGACATTGAATTTTTCAAAAAATCTCTGTATGTTCTGTAGCTGTCACAATTTTTGAGATAATGAGCTTAAACAGTTTTTGACGAATAAAGCAATGAAAAATAACGATCGGTATTGAATTTAAGCGAAATACATAAAGCGGTTTAGATTTTATAAAATTTTGAATTTTCGAAAAAATTTTGTTTTCGTTCTTATTCAAGTTAAGTTCGACCAAATCTGCTCAAATCTTTTGCAAGATAAAATTAACATCCAGTTGTAGTAGATATCGATATTTGGTGACGATTGGTAAAGTGGTTCAGATTTTATAAGACATTGAATTTTTCAAAAAATCTCTGTATGTTCTGTAGTTGCCACAATTTTTTAGATAATGAGCTTAAACAGTTTTTGACGAATAAAGCAATGAAAAATGACAATCGGTATTGAATTTAAGCGAAATACATAAAGCGGTTCAGATTTTCTAAAATTTTGAATTTTCGAAAAAATTTTGTTTTCGTTCTTATTCAAGTTAAGTTCGACCAAATCTGCTCAAATCTTTTGCAAGGCAAAATTAACATCCAGTTGTAGTAGATATCGAATTTGGTGACGATTGGTAAAGTGGTTCAGATTTTATAAGACATTGAATTTTTCAAAAAAATCTCTGTATGTTCTGTAGCTGCCACAATTTTTTAGATAATGAGCTTAAACAGTTTTTGACGAATAAAGCAATGAAAAATGACAATCGGTATTGAATTTAAGCGAAATACATAAAGCGGTTTAGATTTTCTAAAATTTTGAATTTTCGAAAAAATTTTGTTTTCGTTCTTATTCAAGTTAAGTTCGACCAAATCTGCTCAAATCTTTTGCAAGGCAAAATTAACATCCAGTTGTAGTAGATATCGAATTTGGTGACGATTGGTAAAGTGGTTCAGATTTTGTAAGACATTGAATTTTTCAAAAAATCTCTGTATGTTCTGTAGCTGTCACAATTTTTGAGATAATGAGCTTAAACAGTTTTTGACGAATAAAGCAATGAAAAATAACGATCGGTATTCAATTTAAGCGAAATACATAAAGCGGTTTAGATTTTATAGAATTTTGAATTTATGAAAAATTTTGTTTTCGTACTTTTTTAATTTGTATTTAAAATAAGGATGCAGTGGAACTTTGCACATTGCTTCGTCGATAATTTTCATTTTCGCAAAACTTCCTCTATGAGGAAGCCAAAAATAAAATAAAGAAACTTCCTCATAGAGGCGAATTTGCAAAAGATGAAAATTAATGAGGAAGCAATGTGCAAAGTTCTACTTAGCATCCTTTTTTTTTTAAGAGCGTCGTCACTCTAATTTTCCTAAAATTTTGCCTGCTTTGTTAAATAGTTCTTTATAAGAGCTCTTGTGGAGTTTTTAATTGAAAAAAAAAATTGACAGCGAGCTCAAAATTTTGTATGTTAACGAAATAATATTCAGCTATTATATATATATAATTTTGATTTTATGGAATTTTGAATTATTAAAAAAAATGTACAGTTTTTTTTTACAACAAAAAATGCCTCATATATCGAAATTATTTTTAACAACGTATGAAAACATCAAATTTGAGAATTTTTTCTTGCAAAACTCGAAAATAATGGAGAATTTTCGAAAATTATTTATTGGTGAATAAAGTGTACAAGAAATATATATTTACTAAAATAATGTTTTGCAGCTACCTGGAATCAGACTTCGTGGTCCGATTCCAGTTCAGGATTTTAATGGCCTGCGACAAAAATGTCTTTCGGAGGGACGATTATTCGAAGATCCGGAATTTCCGGCACAGGATTCATCCTTATTTTACTCAGAACGTCCCGATATACAAATCGAGTGGAAACGTCCAAAGGTACTGACATTAAACACTTTTCTACCTTAAAGTTTGAAAATAAACTGGCCAATTTTGAAAGTGACATAATTTAAAAATCTGAAAAAAATCTGAAAAGCACTATGTTGAATATAAAATTTTTTTAGCTTACAGTCAAAATGCGAAAAAAATTTCTTCATACAGTTTTTAAGATTTTTTTATTTAAACAATTATTTAAAAAATAAAAAAATAAAAATAATTATCAAAAATGTCTGAAAAATTAGAAAAATTCCTAAAAATCGGAAAAAAATTCTAAAAAATCCGGGTTTACATAAATAAACGTTTTTATTATGATTAATTTTTAAAAAATATTTTTTAATAATAGTTTTAAATCAAAAAAGCTTAAAAATTATAAAAAGATAAATCTTGTCGACTTTGGCTATAAGCTAGAAAATGTTGACATTCAATAAAGTATTTTTCAGAATTTTTGCAGATTTTTAAATTATTTTAAATAATTTTTTTTAATCAAAAAAGCTTAAAAACTATAAAAAGAAAAATCTTGCCGACTTTGGCTATAAGCTAGAAAATTTTGACATTCAACAAAGTATTTTTCAGAATTTTTGCAGATTTTTAAATTATGGCATTCGATATGTCGCTTATAAAAAATATTAATAAAAAAAATTTGCATAGAAAAAATTTAAAATTAGAAAAATCCCTAAAAATCGGAAAAAATTCTAAAAAATCCGAGTTTAAATAAATAAACGTTTGACCAATCGCCTGTAGTAGATTAATTTTTTAAAAATATTTTTTAATAATTTTTTTAAATTAAATAAGCTTAAAAACTATAAAAAGAAAAATCTCGCCGACTTTGGCTATAAGCTAGAAAATTTTGACTTTCAATAAAGTATTTTTCAGAATTTTTGCAGATTTTTAAATAATTTTAAATAATTTTTTTAAATCAAAAAAGCTTAAAAACTATAAAAAGAAAAATCTCGCCGTCTTTGGCTATAAGCTAGAAAATTTTGATATTCAACAAAGTATTTTTCAGAATTTTTGCAGATTTTTAAACTATGGCATTCGATATGTCGCTTAAAAAAAATATTAATAAAAAAAATTTGCATAGAAAAAATGAATAAAAAAATCTGGTGCATTTAAGGATCTAATCAGTCTTTCAAAAAATTATCAGCCAAACCGGGATGGAATGGCCCATATATTTATCTTATTTTGTTATAATCTGGAATTTTCAAACTTTCACTCTATGCTAAAATCTTATAAATGATTAAAAATGAGAAGTTAATAAATTAACATAAATTGAATTTTTTTGTGAATTTTTACCTCACAGGAAATTGTGAAAAATCCACAACTCTTCGTCGAGGGTTATTCGCGTTTCGATGTTGAACAAGGTTATCTCGGCGATTGTTGGTTTCTCGCTGCAGTAGCGAATATCTCAATGCACTCGAATTTGTTCATGAAAATTGTGCCAGAGGATCAGAGCTTCGAAGAAAATTACGCCGGAATTTTCCACTTCAGGTTCGTTTTTATTTTCCTTTTAATTAATTAAAAAAATTGTCCTCCTTTAGGACAAAAAGTTGGCAGTGAGTCAATTTTTTTCGATTTTTTATGAGAGTTTTCATTTTTTATTTAACTTTTAAACTCTCACAAAAATTCGAAAAAAGAATTGTCCCACTTCCGGTCTACGCTTAAAATGTTCGTCTTCATCAGTAGTATTTTAGAGATTTTTTCGAAAAAATATTTAAAAATGTCCAAGTTTTTGAAAAATCGATTTTTATGTTTATTAATGAAAAATCAATTCTTCGGAGGAGTTAAAGAATTTTTTAAATAAATTTACATAAAAGTATACTTCAAAATGAAAAACCTACATAAAAGTTTTTCATTTTGAAGTATACTTTTATGTCAATTTATTTATTTATTTATTTATTTTTTAAAATCATTCACCCTAATGAGTGGAGCTTGCTCCATTTTTTTCAAAATGATGAATTTCTAAAAACTGCTCTAAAAATTCATAAGTGTGCGAAATATGCAATAAAAATTTTGAAAAAATTTCCATTGCTCCATTCATTAGGGTGAATGATTAAAAAAAATAATCAACTATATCGACGATGGTCATGGTAAAAGGTGGTCCGATCGGTGTAAAATGTCCCATATATTGTCGGGATTTGCCAATGAACAAAATAAAAATAAATAAAATTACATAACAAAATATTTGAAAAGGTAATTAAATTTCTACGATTATGTATTCAATTTGAATAAGAAAATTGTATTTTTTTTTATTTTCAAAAATTTTCTGGCCATTGAGTGATTTAATTGCGAGTAATATATTTTTTAAAATTCTTTGGTTGTTTCTAATTGTAAATTTCAGATTTTGGCAGTTCGGAAGATGGGTTGAAGTTGTTATCGACGATCGCTTGCCAACTTATGGAGGCAAACTTATCTATCTGAAGTCAGCCGAACCCAATGAATTTTGGAGCGCTCTTCTCGAAAAAGCCTATGCAAAATTGCATGGCTCTTACGGGGCCCTTGAGGGCGGCATTATGTGCGAAGCTTTGGAAGATTTTACTGGAGGAGTTAGCGAGATGTACGCGTTGAATAACATCCCGCCGAATTTTTTTAATATCTTGCTGGAAGCGTATGAAAGAAATTCATTGATGGGTTGTTCGATAGAGGTAAATTAGCAAATAATTCTCGCTTGACTATGCGGAAATCTCAATTAATATTTTTTAATAAAATCAAATGCGGCAGATTCAATTACGAAGCCTGAACATTGCTTTTCTTTTGCTCAGATCCGTTGCTATGTAACTTATTTATTTTAAAAGTGACAGTTAGTTGTTTGAACTCGTTGAAGGAGAGTGAACGTGGTTGGTCCGAGCTCTCCAATAAAGATTATTTTCATTTTGTAACTGCTCGAATATCGCGTCTTATTTATTGCGGATTACGTTTTGACGAAACGTCGTCGCGAGAAGTGCGACAATTAATCAGAAGTGGGATTGAGATCCAGTAATTGCCTGAATTTTGACTCAACGAATCCGGGATTTGTTGAAGCGATTGGGATAACGGACTTTCTTAATCGGAGCAGTGATTGAATCGAGCAAACGGTCAAAATAAACTAGAATTTTTTTTTTTTTCACACGAAATTTGTCATCGTGGATACGCCAAAAATAAAAAGGAAGCGAGGGCGACCAAGGAGAATTGAAATAGTTCAAGCAGTACAAACATCAGAAGGAACTGAAGTACGTGAAGAAATGCATCGAACTCCGATTGTACCAACAGGACAAGAAATTCCAGACAATAATGGAGCAGCAGGAGATCATCACAATAATTTACCAGGCGGCGATCACGGAGATATAGAAGATGTTCTACCCGCGTTAGAACAATTGGGTTTATTCGATAATCCTCGTCGTCCAACGAGAAATTTTATGGACTTATCGAAGGTCCTACCAAGTTTTGACCCAGTAAACTCGGATAGTGACATTCATCGATGGATTGAAAAAATAGAGGAGTATGCACAAATGTATGGTTGGGACGACTTGGCAACGAAACACTACGCTTTATCGAAACTTGAGGGCGTTGCGAAGAAATGGAGAGATAGTTTACCGAGAGCCGATCGAACATGGGACAATTGGAAAAACCTGTTAACCAGATCATTCCTCGGAGAAGATACAGGTGTTAAAAAAATATTAGAGGCGCAAAACTATAAACGAAGGTATGGTCAAAACATTGTAGAATATTTCTATGAAAAACTGTCACTCTGCAATAACGCTCGCATGGCCGACCGTGAAATCATCGAATGGGTTATCGATGGATTGGATAACATTCAATATCGATCGTATCTGGGACCTCTTTCTCGATACGAACATCCAACGGATTTGTTGCCGGATTTAAAAAGTGGAGACGTTTTTATCAAGGAACATGTACGTTCAGTATCGAAAGTGCCTTACTGGAAAAAGGGAAGCCAATCTTTTAGTCACCAAAGGATGGAGGACAAAAGTCAATCTTATCGAGGCCGCGATCAAGAAAAGTCCAATAATACGCAAATCGATAGAAGTAAAGACACTGCTAAAATTACGTGTTTCAGGTGTGGTAATACCGGACATTATGCACGCAATTGTTCTGAAAAAGTCGAAAATAAAGAGCGACATAGAGATAATAAAAAGGAAGAGAACGAGAAAGTCCTACATGTCCACGGCAATTCTCACGGAAAGTTTTTCAAGGATGCAAAGGTCAACAAAAAGGATATTCGATGCTACGTTGATTTGGGAAGTGCGGTCACCACTATAAGAAGAGACTATGCTGACCAACTTCATCTAAGTTACTATGAAGGAATCTTGACACCATTCAGAGGATATGGTGGAGGCGAGGTCACACCAATCGGCGTAATGACAGTTGAGATTGATATTGACGGTGTAAAGGCGAAGTGCGACGTCTTCGTTGTTCCCAAAGAAGCTCAGATTGTACCCTTACTAGTTGGACATTCGTACACCGAGCAAGAGAACGTCCATATATTGAACACCCGAGAAGCATTAGAAATAGCGAATGGATTAGAAGAATTGTTAAAAATTGAGACTACGAAACCGAGTAAAACTAAATTCGTCGCTGGAAATGACCTAGTCATTCCGAAAAATCACGTTGGACATATTAATGTCATCGGAAATATACCGGAGCAAGATTTTTATCTGGAAGGCGGAGCTCAAGAGTCGGGAAAATTGATTCCACGATGTTTAATTAACGCAAATGAAAATGGTGAATCGATCATACCTATTATGAATCTGAGTTGTAACGATATCTCAGTAAAAAAGGGACAAGTGATCACACGCGGTGAAGTATGCACAGAAGAAGAAACGACCAGAGAAATAAATATCGATGAAATTCAGGAAGATGAAATCGATTCGGATTTGACTAAAGATGACCATACGAAACTGGTAAAATTGATTAATCAATATCGAGGGATCGTTGCCAAAAATGTGCATCAGATGGGAAAAACAAACACGGCGGAAATGGCAATTCATCTGACGAACGATAAACCAGTTTGCTACCGACCATATCGTCTTTCTTACCATGAAAAAGAGCAAGTGAAAGACATGATCAAGGATCTTAAAAAGGCGGATGTGATTGAAGACAGTTCTTCACAGTATGCAAGCCCAATAATATTGGTAAGAAAAAAGAGTGGCGATATAAGAATGTGCGTCGATTACCGAGCACTTAATAAAAATACGATCAAGGGCATCATTGCTGTGGATAGGCTGAAATTAATTCCTGAAGAAAAATTGATTTAAAAACTACAATCGACGAGGACGTCGAATATCATCAGGATAGCCGAATTGCGGCAGATTCAATTACGAAGCCTGAACATTGCTTTTCTTTTGCTCAGATCCGTTGCTATGTAACTTATTTATTTTAAAAGTGACAGTTAGTTGTTTGAACTCGTTGAAGGAGAGTGAACGTGGTTGGTCCGAGCTCTCCAATAAAGATTATTTTCATTTTGTAACTGCTCGAATATCGCGTCTTATTTATTGCGGATTACGTTTTGACGAAACGTCGTCGCGAGAAGTGCGACACAAATTATCATACATTTAAAAGGACGTAAAATAAATTTTTTATTATTATCATAATTTTTTTAACAAAATTATGTTTCCAGGCTTGAGAAATTTTGAGTACAAGCATAGATTTTTTCCAAATTTAATTCCAGTATTATCCTAACTCTGTCGATAAATTGTACAAGATTTTTATATCATTTAGAGCGTTAATAATAATTTTAACTAAATTTTTTGAAATTAAATATTTTCTTTTAACCAAAATTATTATAATTTTTTTTGAGTAAGTGAGTAATTTTGAGTACAAGCATAGATTTTTTCCAAATTTAACTCCAGTATTATCTTAACTCTGTCGATAAATTGTACAACATTTTTATATCATTTCAAGCGTTAATAATAATTTTAAATAAATTTCTTGAAATTAAATATTTTCTTTTAACCAAAATTATTATAATTTTTTTTGAGTAATTGAGTAATTTTGAGTACAAGCATAGATTTTTTCCAAATTTAACTCCAGTATTATCTTAACTCTGTCGATAAATTGTACAACATTTTTATATCATTTAGAGCGTTAATAATAATTTTTAATAAATATCTTGAAATTAAATATTTTCGTTTAACCAAAATTATTATAATTTTTTTTGAGTAATTGAGTAATTTTGAGTACAAGCATAGATTTTTTCCAAATTTAATTCCAGTATTATCTTAACTCTGTCGATAAATTGTACAACATTTTTATATTATTTAGAGCGTTGATAATAACTTTAAATAAATTTCTTGAAATTAAATATTTTCTTTTAACCAAAATTATTATAATTTTTATTTTCTTTTAGCCTCATCCAAGCGAAGATAAAACGCCAGAGGGACTCATCAGAGAACACTCTTACAGTATCACATGTGTGAAACTTGTAAACATTTCTACGCCTTATGAAAACGGAATATTTCCTCTTTTGAGATTGAGAAATCCTTGGGGAAACGAGGCAGAGTGGAACGGAGCCTGGAGTGATACGTAATTAAAATTATAATCCCAAATAGTTATAATTACCTGTAAAATATAATTTGCAATATTAAGTCTGTTTTTTTTTTCAACAGTTCGCCGGTGTGGAGATTCGTCTCCGATCACGAAAAAGAAAAGCTTGGCTTGACGTTCGATGCCGACGGAGAATTTTGGATGTCTTTCCCAGACTGTATGAGATATTTCACGTCGCTGGAGATCTGTCATTTAATTCCCGACTCGCTGACCGACGATGATCTTAACAAGGGAAAGAAAAAATGGGAAATGAGCGCTTTTGAGGGCAAATGGGTACGAGGCATCACTGCTGGAGGTCCCAATAATTTTTCGGGTATAATCACAAATTCTAAAACAATTTCGTTATTTATATGATAATTAAAAAAAATAATTTATTGACTCAATTAATTACTTTGAAATCAAATTATTGACTCAGTAAATTACTGTGAAGTCAATTTATTCACTCAATAAATTGCTGTGAAATCAATTTATTCACTCCATAAATTATTGTTAAATCAATTTATTAACTCCATAAATTATTGTAAAATCAATTTATTAACTCCATAAACTCCATAAACTCCATAAATTATTGCAAAATCAATTTATTGACTCAATAAATTACTGTGAAATCAATATATCGACTCAATAAATTACTGTAAAATAAATTTATTGACTCAATAAATTATTGTAAAATCAATTTATTGACTCAATAAATTATTGTAAAATCAATTTATTGACTCAATAAATTATTGAAAAATCAATTTATTGACTCAATAAATTATTGTAAAATCAATTTATTGACTTAATAAATTACTGTGAAATCAATATATTAACTCAATTAATTACTGTGAAGTAAATTTATTGACTCCATAAATTGTTGTAAAAACAATTTATTGAGTCAATAAATTATTGTAAAAACAATTTATCGACTCAATAAATTATTGTAAAAACAATTTATTGACTCAATAAATTATTTAAAAATAAATTTATTGACTCAATAAATAATTGTAAAAATAAATTTATTGACTCAATAAATTATTTAAAAATAAATTTATTGACTCAATAAATAATTGTAAAAATAAATTTATTGACTCAATAAATTATTTAAAAATAAATTTATTGACTCAATAAATAATTGTAAAAACAATTTATTGACTCAATAAATTACTGTGAAATCAATTGATTGACTCAATAAATTACTGTGAAATCAATTTATTGACATATTAATAAATTGAGCGAATATTGGAAATAATATGTTTAAATTAATTTCTTGATCTTCAGATTCAATAAAATTGTACATTTTTATCTATTTTGCAGAAACGTTTTCGCAAAATCCGCAATATAGGATCACGTTGAAACATCCTGACGAGGACGATGACGAGTGTACGATTGTCGTTGCACTTATGCAGAAACTCAGGGTTACTCAGAATCGAGCGGAAGTCGATAGCATTGGGATCGGTTTCGCCATTTATCGTGTATGTATTTATCGCTATATACAAGAGAAAAAAATTATGAAGTCTCTAGTATTTCGAAGTAAAATATTACAATAACTTCTCAACGCTGTTTTTGTCAATTTAACATCCAAACTACTTCATTAAAAACAACATTTTTCTCAAGTGATTATGAACGATGAATTTAGTCCTAAAATTGGTATTTCTAATTTTTTCTAGATTTATCAAAAATTTGATAACGCGTTAAATAATTAGAAAGAAATTTGCAATTTGAAAAAAAAAGAAAAATGTCCAGAATTCTTTAAATAATTAAATAGTATTTTGACTTTCTTATACTTTGGAAAAAATGTTTTTTAAAATATATTTGGAATAAAATAAATGTTTATACACTTTCGTTTGAATTAGAAAAAAGCCCAAAATTCTTGAAATAATTAATAGAATTTTGACTTTCCTATATTTTGGAAAAAATGTTTTTTTTAAATATATTTGTAATAAAATAAATATTTATACACTATCGTTTGAATTAGAAAAAAAAATGTCCAAAATTCTTGAAATAATTAAATAGAATTTTGACCTTTCTATACTTTGGAAAAAATGTTTTTTCAAATATATTTGGAACAAAATAAATATTTATACACTATCGTTTGAATTAGAAAAAAAAAATGCCCAAAATTCTTGAAATAATTAAATAGAATTTTGACTTTCCTATACATTGGAAAAAATGTTTTTAAAAATATATTTGGAATAAAATAAATGTTTATACACTATCGTTTGAATTAGAAAAAAAATGCCCAAAATTCTTGAAATAATTAAATAGAATTTTGACATTTCTATACTTTGGAAAAAATGTTTTTTAAAATATATTTGGAATAAAATAAATATTTATACACTATCGTTTGAATTAGAAAAAAAAATGCCCAAAATTCTTGAAATAATTAAATAGAATTTTGACTTTTCTATACTTTGGAAAAAATGTTTTTTAAAATATATTTGAAACAAAATAAATATTTATACACTATCGTTTGAATTAGAAAAAAAAAATGCCCAAAATTCTTGAAATAATTAAATAGAATTTTGACTTTCCTATACATTGGAAAAAATGTTTTTTAAAATATATTTGGAATAAAATAAATGTTTATACACTATCGTTTGAATTAGAAAAAAAATGCCCAAAATTCTTGAAATAACTAAATAGAATTTTGACTTTCCCAAATTTTGGAACAAATGGTTTTTGAAATATATTTGGAACAAAATAAATATTTATACACTATCGTTTGAATTAGAAAAAAAAATGCCCAAAATTCTTGAAATAATTAAATAGAATTTTGACTTTTCTATACTTTGGAAAAAATGTTTTTTAAAATATATTTGAAACAAAATAAATATTTATACACTATCGTTTGAATTAGAAAAAAAAAAATGCCCAAAATTCTTGAAATAATTAAATAGAAGTTTGACTTTTCTATACTTTGGAAAAAATGTTTTTTAAAATATATTTGAAACAAAATAAATATTTATACACTATCGTTTGAATTAGAAAAAAAATGCCCAAAATTCTTGAAATAATTAAATAGAATTTTGACTTTTCTATACTTTGGAAAAAATGTTTTTTGAAATATATTTGGAACAAAATAAATATTTATACACTATCGTTTGAATTAGAAAAAAAATGTCCAAAATTCTTGAAATAATTAAATAGAATTTTGACCTTTCTATACTTTGGAAAAAATGTTTTTTGAAATATATTTGGAACAAAATAAATATTTATACACTATCGTTTGAATTAGAAAAAAAAAATGCCCAAAATTCTTGAAATAATTAAATAGAAGTTTGACTTTTCTATACTTTGGAAAAAATGTTTTTTGAAATATATTTGGAACAAAATAAATATTTATACACTATCGTTTGAATTAGAAAAAAAAAAATTCTAAAGATGTTTTCTCGTAATGGTTCAATTTTTTCACATCCATTTTATTATTAATTTACTGTTTAACAGCTCGAGAATCCGGACAAATTGCCAAAAACTCTGGACGGTGATTTTTTCATGAAGAACATGCCCGTAGCGGGTTCGTCCGAGTTCACTAATCTCCGACAATCGACTTATCGCTTTACGCTTCCACCTGGAACATATGCCATAGTTCCATGTACATATAAACCTAACGATGAAGGAGAATTTTTGTTACGTATCTTCTCTGAAAATCAGAATAACACGAAGTGAGTATTTTTTTTCCTTATAAAAAAACAAAAATTGCGATTAACGTTTTTTTACGAAATAAAATGCTTTTATTTATCAGAGAAAACGACGACGAAGTTGGAATCGACGAGTGGAAGCTTGATCATAATGAAAAAAAGCTTCGCGAGCTCTTCAGAAAACTCGCTGGCGATGACAAGGAAATCGATTGGATGGAACTGAACAAGCTTATGGGTCGTGCGATGCATAAAAGTAAATTTTCACTTTTTTGCTTCCTCATAGAGGAAGCTTTGTTTTCGTGAAAAAATTTTTTTTTCGAGATTTTCATGTCAGTACACTCGGAATAGTCCAAAACGTCGAGAAAAAATTTGTGTATGTGTGTATGTGTGTGTGTGTTTATGTTACACGCTTAAAAAATGTAAACCTTTATAACTCGGGAACGCCTCGAGATATAGAGCTGAAATTTACACCATATATAGAGGGGTCAATTCTCATCGTTCATACAAATTTTTGTAAAAATCCCCATGATCATTAAATTTTTACGCGGTTTTGAATCTTTTCAAAAATGTCTGTTAACGCGATAACTCTTTTAATTTTCGAGATATTAAGCTCAAAATTGGTATGTACGTGAGCTTTCATACACCGGTGAACCCTATTAAATTTGGTTAAGATCGGTTGAAACGTTAAAATTTTATGAGATTTTGATTTTTTGAATTTTTTGATTTTGTTTTCTGCGATGCGAATTTTGGTATCAAATATCGAGCTGGGAGTCAAATGAGTGCCAAATAAGTGCAACTGTATTTTTCAGAATTTTTTCAGATTTTTTAATGATGGCATGAATGCCTCAAATGTATCTTGTTAGTTTTTTTTTTGTATGAAGAATATTTAAAATGTATATGGAGAATTCCAGCTGAATTTTTCATGTAAAATTGTGAAAATTATTGAAGGGGAATTATTTTTTTGTTTCGCGCTACGACCAATATTTTCGACACACGAATTTTTCGGGCTTTATATATTTTGAATGTATAAAACATGGTTTTAAAAAAATGAGGATTTCACGTGAAAAATGACTTAAAGTAGAGATGAAAAATTAGATGATGTTGGAAAATTATTGTAGTTTGTCTATTTTTTTTTTTGTTGGTAAAAATAATGGCGAATATATGTAGCAATTGGTTTTTGCCAAAATGTTTCTTTCAGACATCAACAACGAACGTTTCCTCAAAGACGTTTGTCGCTGCATAGTCGCAAGGTTGGACGTCGATCATTCCGGTAAACTTGGATTCGAAGAGTTCAAGGCAATGTGTAACGAGATGGGATATTGGAGGGTAATATATCGCTTTTTTAGTCAAATTCTCAAGTGGCTAACATTCTTTAAAAATCAGTTCCTCTTAATAATAATACTACAAAATAATTTACGAAAAACAAATTTCCAAATAGAGACGAAAAAAATTAACAATTGCAAATCCTGGAAATATGTGACTAAAAAAAAATTTCTATAACTGTGTCAATATTTTTTTAAAAATCAAACTATTCTCCGATACTCTGGAGAAGAGAACTAAAAATAAAATATTTATATATATATATTTTTAATAATTCATAACTTAATGTAAAATTTCCTGCTTTTTTATTTTTTCCTAGCTGAAGTTTCAAAGTTTATCCTACATTTTATACAATTACTTTTTCATACATCACATTATTATTAAGAAACACTTTGTATATCTCCATTTTTATTTGCAAAAGCGATCTTTCTGTATAAATAAACAAACAAACAAACAAACAAACAAACAAACAAACAAACAAAAAAAACCAACAAACAAACAAACAAACAAACAAACAAACAAACAAACAAACAAACAAACAAACAAACAAATATACAAACAAACAAACAAACAAACAAACAAACAAACAAACAAACAAACAAACAAACAAACAAACAAACAAACAAACAAACAAACAAACAAACAAACAAACAAACAAACAAACAAACAAACAAACAAACAAACAAACAAACAAACAAACAAACAAACAAACGAACAAACAAACAAACAAACAAATAAACAAACAAACAAAAAAACAAACAAACAAACGAACAAACAAACAAACAAACAAACAAACAAACAAACAAACATACAAACAAACAAACAAACAAACAAACAAACAAACAAACAAACAAACAAACAAACAAAAAAACAAACAACAAACAAACAAACAAATAAATAAATAAATAAATAAATAAATAAATAAATCTAATGCAACATATTTGTATTGCAGGCTGTTTTCGAGCTGTACGACAATGATGATTCGGTGTGCTTACAAGCTTTCGAATTGCGTCAAGCATTAAACAGCGCAGGGTACCAACTGAACAATCGCATACAAAATATTCTCGTGCAGAGATACTGTAATTGGTGAGTAAAGAAGCACGAAAAACAAAATTAATACTCTTGTACTCCTAACACTTTTGCTCAAAGATACTATAAACTTCTGTAAGTTTCTCATACGACGTACTAACTCAATGTTTCAGAAATCTATCGCAAACCCGACCAGACTAAATCCGCCACTTTCACCTTGGAAAAATGGGTGGAAAAAACTTTGTCCTCGTAAAACGAAATTGGCCATTTGAATCGGAAAAAACAAAAACAATTTCGTTAAACGGATCTTTAAGCTTTAATAATGAATTAGAAAGAATTCTATTTTTAGGATAAATAATATTTAACATAATTTTAAATCAATTTTTTGCACATCTATAAGAAAAATTGGAAAGAAAATTAAAAAATTGACTAATTATATACCCTCATTTTTTTTTTAATAATGAGGTTTAAAGTTTTCATTATAGTAAAGTCAGTAAATGTTTTTCTAAATCACTTTCTAGAAAATTTCATGCACTAAATAACAGAAGTAAAATAATTTAACATAATGAATCTTTAAAAATTCAGTTTTTTTGATTTTCCTTTTATTTTCTTTATAGAATCAATAGCAAAAAAAAAAAATACTTTTAATAATTTATTAATGAATACTGTAATAGAAAAGAAAAGAAAACGAAAATATTGGTGTGTGTTAGATTGATTAAAATTGAAATCATAATATATTTGCGAAAATTCTAATATTGTATTAGCCGATTTTCGGTGCTACTGGCGACGTCGATCGTCGCTGGACTTCGAAATCCTCGAGTGAACAAAAAAAAAACAGCTAAACGTGCCTAATTATTAATCCATCAATTTTTGACATGTATACAATGAATAAATATAAAATATACATTAATATTATTTACAAAACTTGTAGATCGTTAGTTATTTATCCAAATTTCGACGGTCATTAACATCGACGACGAATTAATTAATCTGTATTCAAACCTAATATCTTCTGTACAATATTATCACGCTTTTTAATCTAATTCTAAACTAAAAAAAAATATTTTATTTTTTTAATAAAAAAATTTAAAAAATTAAAATGAAAAAAAAATATTTTTTTTTTAGTTATAAAAAAAAATATTTTATTTTTTTTTAGTTATAAAAAAAAATATTTTATTTTTTTTTAGTTATAAAAAAAAATATTTTATTTTTTTTTAGTTATAAAAAAAAATGTTTTATTTTTTTTTTTTAAATAAAACATATTTTTTTATTAAAACACATATTTTTTTATTTAAAAAAATGTTTTATTTTTTTTAGTTAGAAAAAAAAATGTTTTATTTTTTTTTTAGTTAGTAAACATGAATGATCTGCGAAAGGAATGTACAATAAAATATTTTTCATTAAAATGTACATCGTGAATAAACTATTTTATATCTCCACGCAAAATTCGTCGTGACTGTTGTTGTTTTTTTTTTCTAGTAAATATTTTATTAATCAACAACTACAAAATACACTGTGGTAATAATATAATCAGACTTAAGTGTAATATGTTCAAGCGATTAGTCATTTAAACAAATAAACAAAAAAAAAATAACATGTTTGTCGCGAACACAAAATGACTGAAAAAACATTGAGCGAATATAAAATCGGTGATGCTGAGGTTGACTCGAGAGTCGATCTTTTATCAGTCCTTTGTCGACTTCAACGAATGCCGTGATAAATGTACTAAAATTAATAAATTAATAAATCAATTAATTTAATAAAAAAATTGCGAGAAGAGAAAATAATTTCTCTTAAAAATGTTTATAAACGAAAATACTTATCGGATTATGCTTATTATCTACGCCGCTTTGGTAACATTTATCATATCGTGTATATATATAATTTGGTACTTTTTGTTGTTGTTGTTGTTCGTTCTTTACAATGAATAATTGACTAGAAATAAACGTATAGAGATGTAAATAAATACACTTATTTTACAGTGATTTGTTTTATCCTCGCCAGGTAGATATCGTGATTTCGCATATATTTTTTCAATTACTCTTTTTGTTTTTTTTATTTTCTTTTGTTTCATTACTCATTTAGGAACGATGTAACATACATATGAAATCTATGCTATTACACGTGATTATGTGGTTTAATGCCATTATTAATAACGTATTTTTTTACCGATTGCACGGTAATTCCTCGGCCTGGAGCAGAGATGGACGTCATTCCAATGGAAAAGCATTTTCAATAAATTATCATTACAATTTGTTGTGCTGAAGTAAATAAATTTCACGATTTTTCAATAATTATGCATTATTTTCTCTAATTACAATTTTACAATAAATCCAAATATTTTTTAGGCATAATTATTTTCAAAAATGAGTATTTCAAGTACGTTTTTTTATTACTGTTTTCATTGCATTTAACTAGAATTAATTTGAAAATGAAATGAGATTATTATATTAATTAAGTATGAGATAAACGCCAATAAATTATGACCATTTGTTGTGCAGAAGAAAAAAGAAATTAATGATTTTGACTTTTAAAAAAATTAACGAAAATATCTCGTGGTTATTTAGTAAAATAAAGTATTTTAAACACTTTTTTTTTCGACTGTTGTCAATAAATTATCATTATAATTTGTTGTGCTGAAGTAAATAAATTTCACGATTTTTCAATAATTATGCATTATTTTCTCTAATTACAATTTTACAATAAATCCAAATATTTTTTAGGCAAAATTATTCAGAAAAATTAGTATTTCAAGTACGTTTTTTTTATTACTGTTTTCATTGCATTTAACTAGAATTAATTTGAAAATGAAATGACATTATTGTATTAATTAAGTATGAGATAAACGCCAATAAATTGTGACCATTTGTTGTGCAGAAAGAAAAAGAAATTAATGATTTTGACTTTTAAAAAAATTAACGAAAATATCTCATGGTTATTTAGTAAAATAAAGTATTTCAAACACTTTTTTATTTCGAATGTTGTCCATCACTTGGCTGAAATAGCGGCGAGACCGTTTTGATTGCATTCGACTCGAATTAATATCAAGATGAAATGGCAACATAAATTTCCGTTTGCACTCAGTGACAAACTTTTTAATCGTATGCCATTTCACCTTAAGAATATTTGAGATCTTTTGCACTAGTCGAATCAGAGCTAATTTTATTTTTCAATTATTTTCACTGGTTTAGTTTTGTTTTTCCTGTTTTTGGGAATATAAAATAATCGAAAAATTCAGCATTGATTTGACTAGTTCAAAGTGCTTCAAATTCCTTAAGAGGATTCGCGGATGAAAATTTGAAACTCTGCAAAGTTCGGAATTCAGATTTTGAAGATTATTTCGGTTTTTTTTTGTTGTAAAAATTGAAGTTTTTGCAGAAAGGTGGACAATTTTTGTAATTTCATCCGTACATACCCTTAAGAATTTCTTTTCGTTATCCTAGACGAGTAACAGTGATTACGTACAATGAGTTTCGGAATGTTGGTGCTTCGTCTCCAATTAAGGAGGTTGAAGCGCTCCACACTAGTCAAATCAGTGCTAAATTTTTAAAAGCGTTTCTACAATTTTAGATGGTTTAATAATCTGTTCCAAGGTGTTAATCACATAGCAGCATTAGTTCTTGATATTCAAATACCTTCACAGCTGTGACATCAACAGTAAATCGATCAATATCTGCAAATTTCCGATGTTATGTTTTTTCATCCAGTTTTTTAAAAGGGTAAACCGTAATATCAGTCCGATTATGATGACCAATAGCTCATTTTGATCAGTGGAAGATCCTTAATCGATTGACCGTCCGAATTTTCTATAGTATGGTGGCGTTCAAAAGTTACAGCCATTTGTATACTTGATGTTAGGTTATGATAGGATAAACAAACGGTTGTATCTTTTGAACTACTAATACGATTCAAAAAAATAGACGGCCAATCGATAGAATATCTTTTAGTAAACAAAATGAGCTATTGGTCGTCATAATCGGACTGATATTACGGTTTACACTTTAAAAAAACTGGATGAAAAAACATAACATCGGAAATTTGCAGATATTGATCGATTTACTGTTGATATCACAGCTGTGAATGTATTTGAATATCAAGAACTAACGCTGCTATGTGAGTAACACCTTGGAACATATTATTGAACCATCTGAAATTGTAGAAACGCTTTTAAAAATTTAGCACTGATTTGACTAGTGTGGAGCGCTCCAACCTCCTTAATAACGTATAGTTTTTTTGTTGTTGTTTTTTTTTCTTTAAAAATAAAAGAGAAAAACGTATTTTCGCCAATTCACACCTTCATTCTCGCTTCCTTTCTTTCTATACATCTCACTCTTGCAGTCCCATTAATTCCTTGAAGATTACCTCGAAAATACAGTCTTTTGATATCCTAGAAAATCTCGTTGATCGGCATCAGCGGATTACAGAGTTTTTTTTAAGTGTTTCGAGCCTGATATGAGATAAAATTCTTCGAGTTTTTACAGTACATTTCAATTTGTTTTAGTTATCCGGTGACTAGATATTTCCGGCAGATGATTATTCTCCATTTTATACACATTATATTCTCGAAATTCGTCCGAACGAATTGATTTGACAATTCACGTTTGCCTGCGGAACGTCAAATCTTCTTCCAAACATTATTTACAAAAAATTCCAATTCTCAAGAATTCTCCGGAAAATTTTCATTCCATTTCTTCTCCGTTAATTCGGCGTCATATTTTTTATCCTTAGATATAGAATATAATGCAGAATTCGTTCAGACTAGTTTTTTAGTCATTTCTTTTTTTTTTTTTTTGTAGTCTCACTCTATTTGTTTATTTATTCCATAAATAATTTTCTCATCATTTTTGTTTGTTGTTGAAAATTCCAATTTGCAAACTTTATAACTGAATATTAATTTTTTTTTTTGCAATCATCATAATTATCTGATTAAAAACAAAAACGTATTATATTATTCGATAAAATAATAGCGCATTGCTTTAATTCCTTGTTTTTTTTATTTAAAAAAAAACATGGAATTTTAATTTATTACTAAAAAGAAAATAATGGATCATTATTTTCCGATATACTTGATTAATTTGTATGGAAAAATCGGTTTTTCTCATTTTTAATACAAAATTTTTACCAATATGGTAAAATAATCGAGAAAAAAATGAAAATCAAGCCATTATTTATGGATAAAATAGTGTTCGAACCTAATGGAATATTTTTAAACTCTGTTTTAGCAAAGTTTATTTCACGCGCCGATTTTATTATCGATATACTCGTCGTCATCATCGGCAAATTTGATGCCATCTTCATCCTCGCCTATAAAATCATAAAACGATTCTCTGGAGACATCTTGAATATCGGCTTCGACGCCATAATCGGGGCTTTGAATTTCTTTTTCCGGAATTCCATCTTTCCTTCCATCTTTGGCTCTATGAACTTTGACCGGCGATTCGTTTCTCGCTCTCGCAAATTCCTTGAGCGGAATATTTTCGGCATTAAAAACGCTTTTATTTTCCGCGATCGCATTTAAATCGGTAATATCGCTGTATTTACGTTGAACATTCGGGGTTTTGACTTTCGGTAGAATAAAATCGTCTTTCGATTCGCACAAATCACGATCCAAATCTCTTTTGCTTATTGGACTATCCTGAGAATTTTTTTTCCTCGTCGTAGCAGCAGCGTCTCTCGATCGTCTTACCGATTCCGGTGTATTTTCGTTATTACGCGAATAAATCGGCGACAAACTTTCAGCATTTTCCTGCAATCGATTTCTCACACTAGCCGCCGATCTTCGCCGATCGTTTTCGCTCCCAGTTCTACTATTATTACCGATAATCGAAGTACCTGCGATACTTTTAGTAGGATTATCGACGGAAACTGCGGAGGAATCGGAGCTCTTTGAATCGTTCCGATTTCTCGGTAAACTCGCGCTTCTGCTTCTCTCCTGTTCCTCGATTAAACGATTTCTCGTGATTCTAGGATTAAATTTACCGTCCGATTTGTCTCTCGTGTCTCTTTCCGTCAACCGATTTGGAATCGGATCGGATTGCGTTGAATTCTCGTCCTGCGAGTGTCGAGAAAGTGATTCTTCGCTAACTCGAACTCTCGATTCCTCGAGAATTCGATGAATCGGTAACATTCCTTCGTTAAGACGCGCTCTGTATTCCGTTATTATTTCGTCGTGAAGTTTACTCTCACCTGGATCTAATCTTCGCGGTAAAATTTCGTCATCGCGAGGCAAAGACGACGAAGTATTTGTCGTTTTATCTTCCAGCTTTGCGGCTCGAATTCTCTTGTATTCCGCTGGCGTTAATGCAGCACCTTCTGTGTCGATAGTTCGGCTATTTTCGGCTCTTCTTGCCTCGCCGATTTCCTCGTAATGATGATCCTCCTCGATCGCTCCCAATATTTCAGACTCGCCGGGATCGAGCGGTGGAATCCACACGAGAAACGCTGGATCCATTCCCAAATACGAACCTGGAGCTGCTCCAGCGTTTACCACATTGTAGTCGTAATAATCGAGCTCAAGATCCATGTCAGGATTCGCCAGACTAAATTCTGATCCCGGACCTTGAAGCAAACGCTCGCGATTCCTTCGATCCTTCGTCTCTTTGCCGCAACGCAACGCTGAGAGATTTGACGACGTACTGGCTGGCGAAAATCCCTGTGAAATGAGATTGAAATTTTTCGTTAGTCTTTTTTGTCGGAATTTTTAGGCGCTTTTTTTTGGATACTCAATACTCGACTGATTTTTTTTATCACACTTGGAATTTGAAATTGGACATTTTGGTCTGATTATGAATATGGAAGAATTTCCATGAGGATCTTTGTAAATAGTTACGAACAAAAGGTCATAAATTAAGGGGAGGGAGTCAGGTGAAAAAAATTGATTTTGGAAATTCAATATCATGCAAATCCTATTGCGTATAAAAATGTCCAATGCACTATATTGTTGGTCCTCGATGAAAGGATTTTTTATTGTCATCTGACTTGCATATGCTTTTCAATATTATCTTAAGCAAAGTTCTTAGGTTTTCCATTCTGCGCATGATTCAGATCATACTACTAGGCAGATTGGAATGGTTGACGTCTCATTTTCTTCTTCATGAAAAGATACACTGGCTAAATGGAGCAAATGTTAATAAAAGGTAATATTTTTTAAGTGACATAATTATTAATAAATAAATTTTATGCTATTTTCTAAATTAGTGATTAACTTTGCTTTCAGAATAAAAAAAAAATAGTTTGCTCCATTTAGCCAGTGTATCTTTTCATGAAGAAGAAAATGAGACGTCGACCATTCCAATCTACCTAGTAGTTTGATCTGAATCATGCGCAGAATGGAAAACCTAAGAACTTTGCTTAAGATAATATTGAAAAGCATATGCAAGTCAGACGACAGTAAAAAATCCTTTCATCGAGCACCAACAATATAGCGCATTGGACATTTTTATATGCAATAGGATTTGGATGATATTGAATTTCCAAAATCAATTTTTTTTACCTGACTCCCTCCCCTTAAATTGAAAAGAAAGGGTTATTTTTTTTTTCATATTTTTGCAACAAAATGGCGTTAACTTTTGAAAATAATGGATTAGCGAATCAGTTTTGAAAATTGTTTTCTTCGGCATTAATTAAGCTATAAAATGCAGTGTGGCAAATTAGGTTTTAATGAGGTTTGAATTTTTTGACAGATTTTTTATGTTCGAACAATAAAAATCGAATATTAAAAAAAACAATTCTTATTTTTTTGTCTTTTTTTAAATTGTCTCGCAGGTCACGAAAATTACAATTTTTCTGATGATCCTCTGAACAACTAAAAAAAAGAACATTTGTGGTTTTTGCTTGAAATGGTTGAATTTTTTTTTTTAATTGCCAGTTTCGTATTCAGAAAAAAAATTCGAAAAAAAAGATGTATTTTCATTATATTTCATTAATATTTTAACAAAAAATTTATATACCATATCGCGAAAATTTTCCAATGAGACAAGATCTTAAAACCACATTAAAATAAAAATGAAAATATATATTGTCTTCTCTTCTTTTTTTTACTTATACTTTTTACCACCATTTTCTTTTGCAAAAGGGATCTTCCCGTTGAAATAAATGAATGAATGAATGAATAAATAAATAAATAAATAAATAAATAAATAAACTATTATCATCCTAAAAACCAGTGAAACTTTTTTCAAAAATATTTTACAGCAAGATAAAAAGCGAGAAAAAAAAATTGCAGAAATACGTAATATTATTCGGAATTTCTGTATAATATTTCGAGTGCGATTTCAAAGCATATGCGTGTGAGTATCGAGTATCCCTCAATAATATCGGGATCTCCAGCATGAAATATCTACGTCAGCAACTACATGTACATATTATATATATATTTATATACATTATGTATTATATATCAAGTCTGAAATGTTGCCAAACAGCCTTTGTAAGCATCGCAATAAATACGCGTTAATAAAAGCGTACAATGAGGCGTGTACCTTGGCCTGGAGGAGTTTAGATGTTTTTGGATGTGTGACGCTTACGTTATTCACGCTGGTCGAGGCGCTCGTGGTGCTGAATCGTCGGCTTTCCTCCGACATCGATGCTTCCTCTGACACTGGTGTTATAGGCCCAACCGTACGTAGCCTGTCGTACCATAAATCAGAAACAAAATTATCAATTAATAAATCTCAAAAATTAAAAAAAAAACAACTAAAAAAATATACATATTAAATTACCAAAATTAGAGACAATAAATATAGAGCATTAAAATCTATTGAGACAATATTAAAATCTATAACAATAATAACACTCATTTCGTCAACATATTCATGCGCATTCTAAATGCAACATTGGCATCGAACTCTAATTTTTAATATACAATATTATAATAGTTTATATATATATATATCAATAAACATGTACATAATTCACATAATATATAATATATATTCATATCTGTTGTCTAAATTCTACTCGTGCCTTTGTTCGCCACTTTACTTTACGAGAATCTTCGTCGAACCAAAGAATCACGTGTGGACTGTTTGGAATGAATAATGAAATGTCGTTGGTTCATGGTCCATTTTTTTTTGTCGTTGGTTATGATTTTGTTTGGTTTTTTTTTATATATATACAATTTTTTTTTTTTTTAGGGTTTTTAAAGGTGGATTTGATAATTATTAAGTGGGAATTTGAATTTGTCGAACTTACTTTACTGGCCGGGCGTATTTGACCTCGGGAAGACCGCCCGACGATGAACCAGAGCCTGATGAACGTTTTGAAGGTGTGCTTAAAGCACTCGCCACGATTGTACGCTGAGATCCATTCTCGTCGACGTCTTTTTGCTTCAATGTACCAGAGTCTGCGGTGTTCTCGTCTTCCACCCTGCAACCATTATAATCAGCATACTAATTGTCATATTAAAACGTTAAAGACGAGCGGTGACACTTTAGGGCGATCAAAACAAGTGATACACTTTCAACTCTTTTTACGTCATTTTTTGTTTTCATTATTTTTTTAATTATAAATAAAAATTTACTGGTTGTAATTGGAAATTTTTATGCATAAACTGGGAAGTTAAATTTTGTAAAAAAATTAATTTTGCAGTAAAATTAAAGCAAATTCATTAAAATTTAATTATTTTCGGCGGTTTTACGATACGTTATATTAATTTTGTAAAAATATTAACATTGTGAACCTTGCACATTGCTACCTCATTATTTTTCGATTTTTACAAAGCTCCCTCTATGAGAAACCAGTACGTTATTCAATTTTGGCTTCCTCATAGAAGAAGCTTTGTAAAAAGCGAAAAATAATGAGGAAGCAATGTGCAAGGTTCTACTTTGCATCCTTTTTTAAATTAGATAAATAAACATGTTGTGAATTCGCTTTTTCTATTTCGTTATTCCGTTATTTCGTTATTATTAGAGTGTTTTCGAAAGTAAATGTGATAACGTATATTATTAAAAATAATTCAACATTCCATAAAATCACAAATTTCATACCGTTTGTCACTAAATTATACATATATAACGGCTGAATATTGTTTCATTTATATACAAAATTTGAGCTCGCTATTTCAAGTTTTGCAAAAGTTACAATAGAGCGATAATGTCAATTTTTTGAAAAATTCAAAATTCCATAAAATCTGAACCACTTTACCGATTCGAGCCAAATTCAATACCAAACAGCATTGAGTGCACCTACTCTTATAACCAACTATTTAGCAAAATAGACTAAATTTTACGAAAGTTAGAGCGACCACGTTCTTTTTTCAAAAAATTCAAAACGGCATAAAATCGAAATTTTCGCACAGATTTTGTCGAAAATTGGTACAGTTGAAGAGGGTCTGCTGCTACACTAGTGTGCCAAATTTGAACGCGATATACAAAACCGTTCTTGAGTTATCGGCGTTCGAATTTTCGGAGTTGTATACATACACACACACACACACATACATACATATGGACATTTTTTCTAGATCACTTTTCTAGACGTTTTGGACAATTCTAAGTGTCCCGACATAAAAATCTCGAAAATCTTTTTTTTTCATGAAAACAAAGCTTCCTCTATGAGGAAGCAAAAATGTCTAATTGTTGTATTATTTAAAATCAATGTTCAAAATATCTTTAATATGTTTGATTTCTTAAAGTACTTTGCTATAAGAATTTTTCCAAGTTCTGATCGAACCAAAGTTTTATTTTGGAATGCATAAAAGTGCAGCTTCTGTATGTTGATTTTAAGAAACGATATTCGTATTAAATTATTTGATTTCTTACTCTGTTTCGAAATTTTTACGCATAAACTGGTGAGTTAAATTTTGTAAAAAAAAATTAACTATTGTTCTTAAATTTTTTAATTTTGGCAAAAAATGTAACTTTTGCAGTAAAGTTAAAGCAAAATCATTAAAATTTAATTATTTTCAGCGTTTTTACAGTGTGTTACATTAATTTTGTAAAAATATTAAATTTGTATATTTCAAAAAGGTTATTTAAAAATATCTAATTGTTGTATTATTTAAAATCAATATTCAAAATATCTTTAATATGTTTGATTTCGTAAATTACTTTGCTATAGGAGTTTATTCAAGTTCTGATCGAAGCAAACTTTTACTTTGGAATGTATAAAATTGCAGCCTATGTATGTTAATTTTAAGATGCGATATTCGTATTAAATTATTTGATTTCTTACTCTGTTTCGAAATTTTTATGCATAAACTGGTAAGTTAAATTTTGCAAAAAAAAAAATTAACTTTTGTTCTTAAATTTTTTAATTTTGAGACAAAATTTAACTTTTGCAGTAAAATTAAAGCAAAACCATTTAAATTTAATTATTTTCATCGTTTTTGCGATACGTTACATTAATTTTCTAAAAATATTAAATTTGTATATTCAAAAAGGTTATTTAAAAATGTCTAATTGTTGTATTATTTAAAATCAATATTCAAAATATCTTTAATATGTTTGATTTCGTAAATTACTTTGCCACAAGAGTTTTTTCAAGTTCTGATCGAAGCAAACTTTTACTTTGAGATGTATAAAATTGCAGCCAATGTATGTTGATTTTAAGAAGAAGAAGAAATTATTTTTATTAAATTATTTGATTTCTTACTCTGTTTGAGTTTCCGTGCTTTCGTAGCCATCCTCGAGATCTGTTGGCGTTTGCTCGAGTCTGGCGTGTCGTGGCGAACCTCGTCTTGGCAGTCTGACCAGAGATACTACTTCGGATATTAGAGTCGACGAGGACATTGCTCTTGCTCGTCTGGCCAAACCCTGCATAGACCCACTGCAAGCTGCGTCAAATCAATCAATTGAAATCAATACTAATTAATCACTACATTAAATATATATTTTATTGAAATAATAAATATGCGATTAAAAATAAATACTTCAAGTAGAATTCGCAAATTTGTGGGTTTTCATGACACTAATTTGTTTTTTTAAAAAATAACAAGAATACGAATCTTTTAATTTAGAGAGAAAAAAATTATAAATAAAAACAGTGATTAAAATAATAATAATAAAAAAATTATCCTGCTTAATTATTATTAATGATCAATATAATTATTATTATTATATAATTATATTGATTAATGTTGTAACGTATTATAAAATTAATCAGTATAATTAATTTTTTCGAAATTACAAGAATCGTATTTTTGTAATTAAAACAAAAGTATAATATGCTATGAAATAAATAATTGCAGTGAAATTCGCAAGTTTTGTGGATCTTTGTTATACTAACTCAAGTTTTAACTTTTATTTCTCATCTAGATTTTTATGTTTACAGCTTTTTTTACGCTCAGTTTCCACCGAAGTTGAAGGTAATAAATTTTTTTACGCGCTTTTAAGTGTTAAACTTTTTTCTCATTTCCATTTTTGTAACATTTGCTCCGTGATATTTATTATGTAAACATTTTTTTGACGATTCCTATGTACACATTTTCGAAAAAATTGAAAAAAAAAAAATTCAGATTTTACAAGCCTTTCAATTTTTTGAAAAATGTCTGTATGTTTTCTAGCTTCCGCAATTTTTCAGCTAATGAGCTAAATAGTTCTGAACAAATAGAGAAATGAAAAATGAAGGTCGGTATTGAATTTGAGCGAAATCCATAAAGCGGTTTAGATTTTATAAAATTTTGAATTTTCGAAAATATTTTGTTTTCGTTCTCATTCAAGTTAAGTTCGACCAAACCTGCTCAAATCTTTAGCAAGGTAAAATTAACATCCAGTTGTAGTAGATATCGAATTTGGTGAAGATTGGTAAAGCGGTTTAGATTTTGTAAAATTTTGAATTTTCGAAAATATTTTGTTTTCGTTCTTATTCAAGTTAAATTCGACGAAACCTGCTCAAATCTTTAGCAAGGTAAAATTAATATCGAGTTGTAGTAGATATCGAATTTGGTGAAGATTGGTAAAGTGGTTTAGATTTTATAAAATTTTGAATTTTCGAAAATATTTTGTTTTCGTTCTCATTCAAGTTAAGTTCGACCAAACCTGCTTAAATCTTTAGCAAGGTAAAATTAACATCCAATTGTAGTAGATATCGAATTTGGTGAAGATTGTCAAAGTGGTTCAGATTTTGTAAGACATTGAATTTTTCAAAAAATCTCTGTATGTTCTGTAGCTGCCACAATTTTTTAGATAATGAGCTTAAACAGTTTTTGACGAATAAAGTAATGAAAAATGACGATCGGTATTGAATTTAAGCGAAATACATAAAGCGGTTTGGATTTTATAGAATTTTGAATTTATGAAAAATTTTGTTTTCGTACTTCTTTAATTTGTATTTAAAATAAGGATGCAAAGTAGAACTTTGCACATTGCTTCGTCAATAATTTTCATCTTTCGCAAAGCTTCCTCTATGAGGAAGCCAAAAATAAAATAAAGAAACTTCCTCATAGAGATGGCGTTGCGAAATATGAAAATTAATGAGGAAGCAATGTGCAAAGTTCTACTTTTTTACATCATTTTTGGGTGAAAAAAATTCTATTGTGTTTACCGGAATTATCCGTCAAGCTGTCCAGGTCTTCAGCAATCTGGTATTTCCTGTACTTGACAGCGTACTGAAGTGCCAGGAAAACGGAGACGAGGAACATCAGCAGCAGAAGCGATGCAGCTGCCAAATGTGCTGGTGACAACCAAAGCGCCCACCTCCCTGCCGCGGCCACGACTTCCGGATGTAGGAGAATAGTTGATGGATCTGTTCCATTCTCAAATCGAGGTTTGGCTATTGACATGACCAACAACAATTCATCCATTAAATTTCCTCAACACTAATTAATATCACGTCACTATTTATATTTGTCAATTTGTATTCAAATTTTTTAAATTTCGTGACTAAAGATAACATTTTTAAAAAATCGACGCAATCTAACTAACATGATTGATTTTAAATAATAACAATGCCAAAATTGTATCGATCAATCGGTAAATAAATAGTCTGACAAATTATAAGAAAAATTAATTGGCTTTCGTATAAAATTAATTGTCTCATTTCACTTTTTTTACATTATACATAATTCGTATAATATTATATTCCATATAAGTGGAGCCATAAAAAAAAACAAACCTGAAAATTTGTCAAAAAATTAAATTCTGTAATTCCAACAGATACGGAAATTTGTAATTATTCAAAAAATTGATGGTTCCACTTTTCAATAATTTATCATTTTAACTAAAACATTAATATTTCGGAATTTTTTTTGAATAATTACAAATTTCCGTATCTGTTGGAATTATAGAATCTGATCATTATAATTTTTTTTGGTGGCCCAACTGACATGAAATGCCTGCTATATTAAATATTCCTAATAATTAATCAAGCCATTCTAATATTTGAAAAAGATTTTCAAAATCTTCAATAAACTTTACGACTGATAGATGTTAAAAAAAAATTCCTGTATATAAATGGAATTTCTTTTTGTTTTTTTTTCTTCGGTGAAAATTCAATTCCGCGGAAATTGGATCGACGATGTGGTAATTTTTGCTTACGTATTGTCGAGGCGTGAGCGAGAAAACCTCCGATGCAAGATTCACCGGCGGCGGTAATTTCGTCGCTGAAGAATTCAAGCAAAATGCTTTGCTCGGTGGAAATTACGGTGCCCGATTCTGGTGCACTTTTGTCACAAGCGACATCGGCGAGAAGTTGAGCACTGAGAGAATCGCCGTCTCTCGCCCGAACATATTGACCGGGACATGGAAATTTCGTTTGGTCGAGATGAAGTCTGACGACTGATTCGGGTTCCGCTTGTATGAGCCAAAAGGAACGACCGGGACAGGCTTGTGTGCTAGCAGCTAGAATCCTTCTCGATGTTTGATTCACGAGATTCACGAGGCAACCACATCGGCATTTCGTGCCGACTTCCGCCGTCACTTCCGGTCTTTCAGCCGCAAGTCCTTTGCCGTGACTGCATTCCCAGTCTCCGGGTTTCCAATTTCCACGCAGATCCAACTCGCCCGCACCTCCACAGGATCTCGTCTCAACCGCTTTACCCTTTGACAAATTGTAACAGGATATTAATATCGATTCATGATTATTTCGCACAAATTATTTTTTTCAATATATTTCTTTCTGTATTATAAAAAAATCTTGCCGCCGCCGCCGCTGTGTCAAGAATCAGAATTTTGAAAATTTTGGGAATTCTGTAAATTTTGAAAATTTTGGGAATTTTGTAAATTTTGTAAATTTTGTAAATTTTGTAAATGTTGTAAATGTTGTAAATGTTGTAAATGTTGTAAATGTTGTAAATGTTGTAAATGTTGTAAATGTTGTAAATGTTGTAAATGTTGTAAATGTTGTAAATGTTGTAAATGTTGTAAATGTTGTAAATGTTGTAAATGTTGTAAATTTTGTAAATTTTGTAAATTTTGTAAATTTTGTAAATTTTGTAAATTTTGTAAATTTTGTAAATTTTGTAAATTTTGTAAATTTTGTAAATTTTGTAAATTTTGTAAATTGTGATATTTTTGGAAATTTTGTAATTTGTGATATTTTTGGAAATTTTGAAATTTTTGGAAATTTTTAGAAAATTTGAAAATTTTCAAAATTTTCAAAATCCCACAGGATCTCGGCTCAACCGCTTTGCCCTTTGACAAATTGTAAGAGGATATTAATATCGATTCACGATTATTTCGCACAAATTATTTAAAAAAAATATATATATATATATATATATATATATATGAGGGATTTCAGATGAATTTTTCATGCTCTTACCATGTTTCAATAATTTTCACAACATTTTTTTATCAAATAGTATTTTGAAAACGATAAGACACGTTTTTTTTTTGTTCGGACATTTTTCAATAGGATTTTAAGAGAAAAAATTCAAATTTTTACGAAAATTTGTGTTTCTGAAATATTTGTCGTAGCGACAAAAAAAATTTCATAATTTCATCGATAAAACAAAATTTTTTACATTCTTTAAAGTGTTCTTCTTTTCCTTAAGATTTCCATGAAATATTATAGTTTTATTTTCAGAGACAAATAATTAATGAATAATTATCTATTAATTTTTCATAGAGAATTTAACAAATTCTTTATAGCAAAAGAAAAGTTTATAGAATAAGAAACAAGAATGGCAAATGACAAGAAATAAATGAATTTTATGTTGAGTCTAGATTTTTATCTGGCAAAATTTAGATAATTTATTTTTCAATACATTAATATTGACCAATTTTTTTTTTCTTAAGATTTCCATGAAATCTTTTATTTTATTTTCACAGATGAATAATTAATAAATAATTACACTTCAATTTTTCATACAAAATTAAAAAAATTGTTTGTAGTAAAAGAAAAGTCAGTGGTATAAGAAACAAGAATGGCAAGAGACGTTGAAATTGCAAAACAAAATATCTGCAAATGACAAGAAATAAATGGATTTTATATTGAGTCTAGATTTTGACCTGGCAAAATTTAGATAATTTATTTTTCAATATATTAATATTGAAAAATAATATTCTTAAATATTCCTATGAAATTTTTAATTTTATTTCCTTTTATTTGATTTCCACTGATGAATAATAAATAAATAAATGTACTTAAATTTTTCATACAAAATTTTAAAAAAAATTTTTATAGTAAAAGAAAAGTCTGTGGTATAAGAAACAAGAATGGCAAGAGAAGTTGAAATTGCAAAACGAAATATCTGCAAATGACAAGAAATAAATGGATTTTATATTGAGTCTAGATTTTGACCTGGCAAAATTTAGATCATTTATTTTTCAATATATTAATATTGAAAAATAATATTCTTAAATATTCCCATGAAATTTTTTATTTTATTTCCTTTTATTTGATTTTTCACTGATGAATAATTAATAAATAAATGTACATAAATTTTTCATACAAAATTTTAAAAAAATTCTTTATAGTAAAATAAAAGTCTGTGGGATAAGAAACAAGAATGGCAAGAGACGTTGAAATTGCAAAACGAAATATCTGCAAATGACAAGAAATAAATGGATTTTATATTGAGTCTAGAGTTTTTACCTGACAAAACTTAGCTCCGTATCGAGGTGGTGGTGTGTCGCAAAACCTGTAACGATTTTGCACCCCTCCAACGCAGGAGCTGCTGCAAGGACTCCACTCACTCCAATGTCCCCAGCCACCAGCGTCGCTTTCTGTAAAAAAAAAAAAAAAAAAAAAGATTGCAAGTGTGAGACAGCGACTATCAGAAGGTGAAAAAGAAAGTTGAACGCGAAATGGAGTAGTTTGGCTTTGAGGAGACTCGTCGTCGTCGTCTTCTAAGGTGGATTAACGGGTCTCCGATAATCTCTCGATTCAGGAAACTCCCAGAGCGAACCCACGTACACACTGTGAACGAATTAAGAGGCCTCGAGGTCGCCAGGGGCTCCTACAGCAATCCGCAATAATCTCTGATATTAAGATGAAGAGAGAAGCAAGACTGAATGAGACTTTTCTCCAGAATCATGGAATCTCTGCTAGGATTTTTCTCCAAAGAAATTCTCCTCTGGTTTTTTGTTATTTCTATACTTTATATCCCACAATGCAGTTTTTTACTCGTACACATTTAATTTAATTCACATCCTGCGAGAATTGTTCTCAAAGAAAAAATATGACGTTCTACAAATGGAGATAAATTAAATGGTTTTTTTTTTTGTTTTTTTTTTTTTTTTTGGGATGAAGAAAGTGATTCAGAAAAATTAAGCATGTATTACTAGAAGATAAGGGAATAAAAAGTTCGAGAAAAAAAATTAACGTAAAATTTATGGAAGGTTTTTAAAATATTTTTTAATCATTGAATCGGTTCGATTAAAGATTCTGAATATTTGTTTGTATATATTTATTTATGTATAAAAGATGAAGAGATTGAATAAAAGATGAAGATTTTTCTCCAAAGAAATTCTCTTCTGGTTTTTTGTTATTTCTATACTGTATATCCCACAATGGAGTTTTTTACTCGCACACATTTAATTTAATTCACATCCTGCGAGAATTGTTCTCAAAGAAAAAATATAACGTTCTACAAATGGAGATAAATTAAATGGTTTTTTTTTGGGATGAAGAAAGTGACCCAGAAAAATTAAGCATGTATTACTAGAAGATAAGGGAATAAAAAGTTCGAGAAAAAAAATTAACGTAAAATTTATGGAAGGATTTAAAAATATTTTTTAATCATTGAACTGGTTCGATTAAAGATTTGTATATATTTATTTATGTATAAAAGATGAAGAGATAAGCAAGACTGAATGAGACTTTTCTCCAGAATCATGGAATCTCTGCTAGGATTTTTCTCCAAAGAAATTCTCCTCTGGTTTTTTGTTATTTCTATGCTGTATATCTCACAATGGAGTTTTTTACTCGCACACATTTAATTTAATTCACATCCTGCGAGAATTGTTCTCAAAGAAAAAATATAATGTTCTACAAATGGAGATAAATTAATTGGTTTCTTTTACTTGTTTTTTTTTTTTTGGGGATGAAGAAAGTGACCCAGAACATGTAAGCGTGTATTACTAGAAGATTCTGAAAGATCTACGAATTTTTATTCTCTAAAACGAAATTAATTGATTTCTATAAGGGAATAAAAATTCGAGAAATAAAAATCAGCGTAAAGTTTATGGACGTTTTTGAAAATATTTTTTAATCATTCAAACTTTCGATTAAAGATTCTGAATATATTTTTGCATAAAAAATGAAGAGATAAGCAAGTCTGAAAGAAATTTTTCTTCAATAATAAAAAATTCGAGAAATAAAAATTAGCGTAAATTTTATGGACGTTTTTGAAAATATTTTTTAATCATTCAAACTTTCGATTAAAGATTCTGAATATATTTTTGTATAAAAAATGAAGAGATAAGCAAGTCTGAAAGAAATTTTTCTTCAATAATAAAAAATTCAAGAAATAAAAATTACCGTAAATTTTATGGAAGGTTTTTAAAATATTTTTTAATCATTCAAACTTTCGATTAAAGATTTTGAATATATTTTTGTATAAAAGATGAAGAGATAAGCAAGTCTGAAAGAAATTTTTCTTCAATAATAAAAAAATTCGAGAAATAAAAATTACTAAATTAAAGTTTATGGAAGTTTTTAAAAATATTTTTTAATCATTCAAACGATTCGATTAAAGATTATAAATATATTTTTGAATAAAAGATGAAGAGATAAGCAAGTCTGAAAGAAATTTTTCTCCAGAATCACAGAATCTCCACAAGGATTTTTCTCCAAAGAAATCTTCATCTAGTTTTTCACAATGGAGTTCTTTACTCGCCATTTAATTCACATCCGGCAAAAATTGCTCTCAAAGGAAAAAGATAACGTTGTAAAAATGGAGATAAATTAAATGGCTTTTTTTTTAAATTTTTTGTTGAAGGAAGTGGCCTAGAATTCTTATTCTTTAATTAAACATCTGTTATCCTGTAGTAGAGTTGAAGAGAGTTGAATATGCGAGGATGAAGGATGTTATTGCGGTCTTCTCGTCCGTAAAATACATTATTATTTCGTGGACGAGATAGAAGCTCTGGCATCCATTGATCCGAGTCTGGAACGTTGTTGTGCAGGTCCGGCACAGTTTTCGAGAGCAATTTCTCTCTATTTTCCTGTTGTCGTTCGCTACCTTCATTTTATATGAATTACGGAAATTCACTCAAGCTGTATTTGTATTCCTTAAGCTTTGTATTCCCAAGAGCTTTTTGTAGAAATTTATTATTTATTTTTAACAAGCATATTTTTTCAATTTAGATTTTTTTAAACAAATTGTATCAATAAGTAATTTCAAAATATTGCAGTGTAGTGTAGAAAAATTCGAGCAGGCAAAATTGAATATAATGCAATTTTTTGGAATTTCAAAAATTTTCAAATTTTCGATTATTCTCAAAATGTCAGAATTTTTTAGAATATCAAAAATTTTCAAAATGTCAGAATTTTTTAGAATTTTAAAATTTTTCAAAATGTCAGAATTTTTTAGAATTTCAAAAAAATTTTTAATGTCAGAATTTTTTAGGATTTCAAAAATTTTCAAAATGTCAGAATTTTTTAGAATTTCAAAAATTTTCAAAATTTTCAAAACTTTCGAAATTTCATAAATTTAAAAAACATTAAAAAATTTCAATAATTTTCGAAATTTCATAAATTTAAAAAACATTTAAAAATTTCAATAATTTTCGAAATTTCATAAATTTAAAAAAAAATTCAAAATTTAAAAGTGTATAATTTTCTGAGACTGCTGCTTAATTTTCTTTCAGTTTTTTAAATTTAATTTTTTTTTTCAATTCAGGACTTTGCAAAACTTGAAATTATTATTTACCTGCGGTAAATGATAAGATTTACCGCAGTTATTCAATTTTGGCTTCCTCATAGAGGAAGCTTTGTAAAAAGCGAAAAATAATGAGGAAGCAATGTGCAAGGTTCTACTTTGCATTCTTTTTTAAATTAGATAAATAACCATGTTGTGAATTCGCTTTTTCTATTTCGTTATTCCGTTATTTCGTTATTATTAGAGCGTTTCCGAAAGTAAATGTGATAACGTATATTATTAAAAATAATTCAACATTCCATAAAATCACAAATTTCATACCGTTTGTCACTAAATTATACATATATAATGGCTGAATATTGTTTCATTTATATACAAAATTTGAGCTCGCTATTTCAAGTTTTGCAAAAGTTACAATAGAGCGATAATGTCAATTTTTTGAAAAATTCAAAATTCCATAAAATCTTAACCACTTTACCGATTCGAGCCAAATTCAATACCAAACAGCATTGAGTGCACCTACTCTTATAACCAACTATTTAGCACAGTAGACTAAATTATACGAAAGTTAGAGCGACCACGTCCTTTTTTCAAAAAATTCAAAACGGCATAAAATCGAAATTTTCGCACAGATTTTGTCGAAAATTGGTACAGTTGAAGAGTGTCTGCTGCTACACTAGTGTGCCAAATTTGAGCGCGATATACAAAACCGTTCTTGAGTTATCGGCGTTCGAATTTTCGGAGTTGTATACATACACACACACACACACACACGCACACGCACACGCACACGCGCACGCGCACGCACACGCGCACGCGCACGCGCACGCGCACGCGCACGCGCACGCGCACGCGCACGCGCACTCGCACGCGCACACGCACACGCACGCGCACACGCACACGCACACGCACACGCACACGCACACGCACACGCACACGCACACGCACACGCACACGCACACGCACACGCACACGCACACGCACACGCACACGCACACGCACACGCACACGCGCACGCACACGCGCACGCGCACGCGCACGCGCACTCGCACACGCACACGCACACGCACACGCACACGCACACGCACACGCACACGCACACGCACACGCACACACACACACACACACACATACATACGGACATTTTTTCTAGATCACTTTTCTGGACGTTTTGGACAATTCTAAGTGTCCTGACATAAAAATTTCGAAAAATTTTTTTTCCATGAAAACAAAGTTTCCTCCATGAGGAAGCAAAATATGTCAAGACTGTTAAGAAAATTTGTTCAATAAATTATTGGCATTTTTGTAATTCCAAATTTTCGTACTATCGATAATATTCAAGTCTAATTTTTTTTAAAATTATTTGCTCGAGCATTTTGAGAAGAAAAAAATATATTTTGATAATTTAGTGCTACTAAATGCAAATTTTAGTCATTTTAAATTTCACGGTAGATATTTAAGCACAACAAGAATTTTTCTGAAGGTGCCAGTTGCATAACTTTGAAGGAACGAAGCGAAGAATAAGAAGAAGAAGAAAAACTTTGCGCTTGAAAAGTCGTTGGAAAAGCGTTATCCTCGATCGGGCGTTAATAACGAAACGCCGACTTACAAAGTAGTTGAGCCTCGTCCTGCTCCTTGTTTTGTTAATTCTCGCCTGGAGTCGATGCTCGAATTACTTTCCGGAAAGACTTTTTTTTTTCTTGGTTCTTCTTTTTTTCCGCAATTTTCTCGCCTCTTTTCCTCAAAGTTTTCTCTTTTACAGGTGATACAGTCATTAAGATGTTATATTTATGTCTTTCATTTCAGCATGTCTCAGTTACGACGTAAACTTAGTGGACTTGTTAATTACAATATGATTTTTTTTTTTTTTACGAAAACATCTTAAAATTTCGAAGATATATATTTTTTCAAAGATTATAGAGGATATTTTTTATATGAGGATTTACAACTAAAAGTTTAATTTATACAATAAATTTCTCCATTAGAAAAATTTGATAAAAAATTATGGAAAATTAATGAAAAAAAAATCTATTAAAAAAATTGAGATTCATCAATGAATTTTTAAAAATTCTAGATCATAAAGAAGTCTTTTAAAAAATCGAAAAATGGACAAAATCAACGTCGAATTATAAATTAAATATAGTATATAATAAAAATATAAATAATAAATTAAATATAGCGTCTATATATTCAATTATATATAAAAATATACAGTATATTGAATTATAAATTAAATATAGCGTCGACGTTGATTTTGTCTATTTTTCCACTTTTTAAAGGACTTCTTTATGATCTAGAATTTTTTTAAATTCATTTATAAGTCTCAATTTTTTTAAACAGATTTTTTTTCAGAATGAATACATAAGACTTAAATTTTTGTCATACTTTTCTGATTATTAATAATTATTAGTAATTATTAATAATCATTAATAATTACTAATAATTAGTAATTATTAATGATTATTAATAATTTTTTAAAATTCATTTATAAGTCTCAATTTTTTTAAATAGATTTTTTTTCAGAATGAATCCATAAGACTTAAATTTTTGTCAAATTTTTATAATTATTAATAATTATAAAAATTTGACAAAAATTTGAGAAAAATTTTGAATTTTGAAATTGACATTTTTTTTTTAGTAATTATTAATGATTATTAATAATTATTAATAATTAGAAAAATTTGACAAAAATTTAAATCTTATGGATTCATTGTGAAAAAAAAATCTATTTAAAAAAATTAGTAATTATTAATGATTATTAATAATTATTAATAATTAGAAAAATTTGACAAAAATTTAAGTCTTATGGATTGATTCTGAAAAAAAATCTATTTAGAAAAATTGAGACTTATAAATGAATTATATTGAACTAATATTTATTAATAATTAATATCTTATGGAATTTTCTGCTTGTTGTTCTTGTTTTTATGGTCACAAGTGCAATAATTAAGATGTTATATTTATGATTTTTTTTTCTTTTCATTTTGGCTTGTCTCAGTTGCGTCACGCGACGTAAAGTTGATGGAGTTGAAGACGACAGAGAGGCGTTCAGGTCCAAGGGTGCTTTAGAATCTTCTTGCCACAACACGGAAGGCAAACCCCGTTTGACGGCATCAAGCGAACCGTACGAGTCCCTTCGATGCTCGTTTAACCGTGATGGACCAATATTCTCCTACGCTTCTGCAGGCCTCTCCTCGAGGAATTCCGTAATACACTTGAGCCTTCAGAGGAGCATTCACCGATGAATAATGCTTGTAAAATCAATAATCGTGTTTTCCACGATGTTCGGTACAATTATTCGGCTCTCCGTAAAACCTCCAGTTTTACCGATTATATCAATTCTCCGATATTAGTCATATTTCGTATTCACGAGGATACACAAAATCGCCACTTAAAAATTATAAACGACAACGACGATTTCAATAAATTCGCTTTTATCGCTCATTAATGGATCATTTATTAATTACACAGGAATTTATTGTGATTACTATAATCCAGCGTAATTGTTTCAAAGCTAATTGTCATTTGGTAGGTCATAAGTGGCCTTTAGTGAGATCATTATTGTCAATTATCTTTTGAAGCTATTGACGGTAAAACGAATTAAAAATATATATATATGATCGTCAATTGTGATTCCAAAATTCTGAGAAATTTAACTAATTCTAATATATTAGAAAAATCTGAAAAAATTTAACTAATTCTAATATATTAGAAAATTCTGAAAAAATTTAACTAATTCTAATATATTAGAAAATTCTGAAAAAATTTAACTAATTCTAATATATTAGAAAATTCTGAAAAAAAATTTAACTAATTCTAATATATTAGAAAATTCTGAAAAAAAATTTAACTAATTCTAATATATTAGAAAATTCTGAAAAAATTTAACTAATTCTAATATATTAGAAAATTCTGAAAAAAATTTAACTAATTCTAATATATTAGAAAATTCTGAAAAAATTTAACTAATTCTAATATATTAGAAAATTCTGAAAAAATTTGACTAATTCTAATATATTAGAAAATTCTGAAAAAAATTAACTAATTCTAATATATTAGAAAATTCTGAAAAAATTTAACTAATTCTAATATATTAGAAAATACTGAAAAAATTTAACTAATTCTAATATATTAGAAAATTCTGAAAAAATTAAACTAATTCTAATATATTAGAAAATTCTGAAAAAAATTTAACTAATTCTAATATATTAGAAAATTCTGAAAAAAATTTGACTAATTCTAATATATTAGAAAATTCTGAAAAAAATTTAACTAATTCTAATATATTAGAAAATTCTGAAAAAATTTAACTAATTCTAATATATTAGAAAATTCTGAAAAAAATTAACCAATTCTAATATATTAGAAAATTCTGAAAAAATTTAACTAATTCTAATATATTAGAAAATTCTGAAAAAAATTAACTAAATCTAATATATTAGAAAATTCTGAAAAAATTTAACTAACTCTAATATATTAGAAAATTCTGAAAAAAATTAACTAATTCTAATATATTAGAAAATTCTGAAAAAATTTATCTAATTCCAATATATTAGAAAATTCTGAAAAAATTAAACTAATTCTAATATATTAGAAAATTCTGAAAAAATTAAACTAATTCTAATATATTAGAAAATTCTGAATCACAATCAAAATTGGAATCACAATTGACGATCATATATATATTTTTAATTCGTTTTAGAATACATTCTAAGGAAAGTTTTTCGACTATAAAAATATATACGTGTATATATTTTTTATTTGGCTGTAAG